>JAHHFK020002671.1:0-22329 GCA_024533555.2 Aedes koreicus | reverse complement strand
TACTCTGAAAAATCATCATTATAAGACATCACCTTGTATTTACGTTATTTTCAATATTAGAATGTTAAAAAGCAATAAATTTATAGATTGGAATCAATGCGTAGAAAATGGCCCGATCGATTGGTGCAAATATTTTGGAAATCAATCGTAAAATTATGATTATTAACGTTCAAAACCTATATATTTTCGTGACGCTCCAAATTTTCGCAATTCGAACGTGTACCCCAGTATTGAAAACACAGACGTGGTCCTACGTCAAATATGCAAAAAAAAAAAAGGAATTAATTCTCCCCTCTTAAAATTAATTTTTTTTTTCTGTGATTGGTAATGTAGATAATTGTATATATTTTTTGACCAGGACATCCCAAAGGTGGGTTTTACCGAATCTTGTGAACTACAAAATAGCAATATTTTTTCCTCATTTTATTGTGGGCGACGCTGCGCAAGCAATTTGATGAGGGCTTTCCCATGCATAAATCTTGATCCGAAAAAGAAAACATTAATACTCGGCTTTGCGTTGCAAGGAGAAGTCGAAAATACATTCGGGACCTTAGTTTTCCGATGGAGGATTCTGAGCAAAACAACGGATTTACAACCAGAAAATGCGTTGAAGGTTGTTAGCTTCGGTATTTCTCCATAATTTTGTGAAAAGATTGAATTCAACAGTTCACTGTCCCGAGAGGTATGTGGACTAGATGGATAGTATGGGTAAAATAACCTTCAAGGAGAATGGCGAACACAATTCGAACCACTGTAAGCACTGGTTAAGATCAACGAGTGAATAACTCAAGCAGAAATGCGATCGTGCCTCGCGATATGTTGGCCGATTATTTGATGACAAAATAAATACCTATTAATACATACAAATAGTTTTGATGTAGGACTAACGTCTCTCTTTTCTATTCCTGCATTAGGGCCGCCGTTCTAATTTTTTTTTAAATCGAAAGCATCACGCGGGTTTGGAGATTTTTGAACGATAATATCCCTCTCTGGCCCGCATAAATTTTATGATACGTATTTCATTCGAAAGGTAGAACATCAAATCTGTGAATCTCTGATGCTAACTCCAATTCATAACACTTGTTTAAACTAATTAAACAAATTGTCCGAAGCGCATATAGCTATTGGTCGAAAATGATATCATATCCCAAGCAACAAATTCAATTTCAAGGTACACTTGAAGAAGTTCTCAAAGACTCATTTGATAAAACCACGCATAAAACTAGCTATTCTACATAACATCGATAAAACAGCCATAAAACCCGCATCAGTTCAAAAAGGCCCCATACTACAGGAGGTTCTCAAGACTATTTCCCAAGATTCGCTTAAAACTTGATAGTTTAATCGGTACATAATTGTAATTACAATCAGGACAACTATGATAGCTACAAGTTTTTGGTAGTTTTATGATTTTCCTCTTTAAGAACACTTCCAGTCCGTCACAAATATGTTTTGAAGATTCCATTTTTGGATTCGTTCTGCTGAATGGGGACTTTTTTAAGAGAAAAAAAAACATCGATATACATATGATGTTTCTTTTCCAAAGTGGATACGTGGGAATTAATTTGTAAAATTGACCATAAATGCATGATATATTTTTCATGTGACGTTCAGTTTATTGGTGTTTTATAACATAAAAGTTCGAAAATTTTAATGGGCCACGGAATCTTTGCTAAAAATTGATTTATTTGAAAAATAAAAAATACTTGAAAATTCAACAATTACTACAATCCATTTTAGGTTTCAAAATTTATTTTAAACAGCAGAAATTGTTCGTAGCATTGGAAAAACGAGTTTTTTTTTGCATACATATGTAAATGGCTACCATTCTGAGGGAATCCAGAATAGCCACGCTCGTCATAAAATCAGTGTGGAGAAGGCACATCATAAACAAAGAAAATGTGAACGTTCAAATCAAAAGTGCCTATGCATAATTGTTGTTCATAATTACAGCTTAATTTATTGTTTTTAATCACCAGCGTAAGTCAATTAAAACATAAAAAAAAACTCTAACTTGAATATGCTAACAATGGATTTGGGAAGAAGAACAGATAATAATATTGCGTCGATGGCTGAAACATCACTTGAATCGAAAGATGATTTTTCTCTTGAGCTATACACTAACCCTACCGTTGGAAGCGCAGCAGTGCGCTGTGCAGTGGATCACTGAGCGATTCCAGCGCACTACTTCCCCAGAGAACAGACGAATCTGCTCATACGAATATAACAAAAAATCATGTGTATACTAATATAGTGGCGACGTAATGCGGTGACATTCCATACTAATAACTGCCATCACGGTGAAAGCAATCCACCCATGGGAAGAGTTATTTTCGTTTCTATTTCATGGGAAAAACTAGGAAAAATGGACCTACTATAAAGTTGAAAAAAGTTGTGTAGCTGTGTAAAAACCTCACTTTCTACAAATTTAAGTTCTTTTGCCCTTTGTTTCCACGTATAAAGAAAGACGGCCTGTGAAAAAAAGTGGTAAAATTATATTATTCTTCCCTTGAGTAAGAAGCGTTCACCGTGCTGATCATCAATTTTCGATCCGTCATCCGGTACGCATGTTAAAAACTGATTTTTTTCATCCGTTTTCCCAAGTAACCACGAGGCTATAATAGCTTGCATATATAGGGCATATGCATTACGTTGATGTAACAGAACAACTCTGACAATGTCCCTAAGTCAACATTGAAACACTAACGCCACCCCATTAGACATTCCATACTAATTTGAATCGACAGTTCCGTTCATGATCACAAGTGGTTGTTTGAGCCTGGACGTCTGTTCTCTGTGTTCCTGCAGCCCAAGATGACCGAGAGGAAAATTTCAATCGCGAACCATGTTCCCCCCGTAAACAACTAAAATCCGTCATTTTCAGGACGATCAAATCAATTTACCGACTAAAGAGTATGTTTGAGTGAAATTTCTCTTGAGCTCATCGAAATTTTCATTACCACGCACCGGTTCAACATGGCGTTGCTTAAAAAGCCGCGTCCCGGAGAAAATGGCCAAATCAATCGCCCACGTCATCTTCGTGGTCAAGTGGTTAGCGGCGTCATCCGTCGTTCAAGTGATTGACATGAAGTGAGGGTTCGATTCCCGCTCCAGCCAGTGGAACTTTTTGCAAAACGAAAATGTCCATACTGGTCCACTGGGTGTTAGGTTAGTTGTTCGTTGTAATTCGCCTTATGTTCAATGTTAATTTAAACAAAAGATCCATGTAACTCTTACAAGCCCGTTGGACATTCAACAAACAAAATATTATTAACAGTTAATTCGACCTCAACTGCAGTTTCTATAAATTTTCGTGGAGAACCAATAGTGAAGCCTCACACTAATAGCATAGGGTTTCATGGTTCTTTAGACTGAATAAAATATAGTAGAAATTTATTAATTCGATGACATCAATTTGTTCACATCAACAAGCAGTCCTACGTCAACTTTGCAGTTATGTCACTGACATAACTCACCCTTTCGTTTTTTGCCGCAGAATGTCCTGGAACACCTCCTTTTGTCATGCGGAAACACAAAAGTGCTTCTCTTTGTAAGTTTGCGTGTCGCTAAAGTAGTCCTTGAACAGCTTCTGATGACCGGCACGTAAATCACGGTCGACGTTGGGGCGTCATCCAGGACGTGACCCTCTCCGTTTCGACTCTTGTTTATCCGCTTCCAAACTACAAGTCTGCATTATCTAATATCGTTTTAATGAAATGCATGCATTCACACACTCACCTTCAGCCAAACGAAAGAACAAGTATTTCTTGTCGTCAGCTACCGACGCACTACTGGCATTAAACATTATTTGGTCAAACCAATCAATGGCAACATGTTTGTAAAAAATCTGCGATCTCTGAAAAAAAAACTTCTGTTCTCTGATGTTGAATGATCGCCTGGATGACAGGTGTTGGCGGGTTTAACAACAAGAATTAAAGCACTGGTGCGGGGAATGCAAAGTTGGTCTATTTTAGCTAGTGCTATTCAACTCAAAACAAATGGTTGTGTTCCATTTTCGCCTACCGCAAATGTTGCATTTTGGCTTCACGTTACGATCCGTTGCGAAGAATCAATCAAAATCATGCACAATCGCAATAAAATCTTGCTTTTTTATTTTGGTTTTAGAGCAATCGCCAACCTTACGAAAAATCATGCAAAATGAACTAAAAATGGAAAGAAAAATTTAAGCTTATGAATAAAATAATTAAAAATACAGTTTGGTATTTTTGTTTGAGAAAGAAAGTGCATTTATAGTTTTTCGGAACTGTCTATTGCACCCGCCTGGGGAAGATTTTCAAATGAGCTGTCATCATCATTAATCAAATATTTTGAAGACTACAATCGGTCAGTTCAAAATAAATTGTTCTAGTTTATTCAATCGTTAAGTTTAAGGACTATCGTGCAAAAGCTGTCACCAAATCGAATTAAAAACAAAAAAATATTCAATTATTTTCACATTTGCCATCAATCCAATGTGCTGACAGCCACATGTTTATTTGTTTCATTTAAAACAGTCACGTTCCATTTAAATCTACTACAGCCAGAAGCTTCAGTTTGAAATTATTTATCGTTTATTTTCTTTGATTTCTCTACGCGATCCAAATTGGAACTCTGTTTGTTGTTACGAGCAGCAGTTTGCTCTTCAATGCGTGTGAAAAGAAGAATGAAAACATTTTCAATCAAAGCAAGCTACGTGCGAACAGGGCGCTGTCAATCAACTCAGGGTGGGGATTTGAAAAAAAAAGAGGAGAAAATTGGTGGAAAGGTTAAAAAGGGAAAATGAAAATAACAGCTGACCTACTTCAATGCGGATGTAATGTTCAAATTTTAATTTATGCTTACTTTTTTTTATGTATTTTTTTTCTTGCATTTCTGCTGTTAACATCCTCAGATTAATTATTTATTTATGGTCTGCATGCTCAACGATGCACTGCTTGTTTATTCTCCCCTGTCTTGCTGCGTTTAATTTTTGCGTTCTGTTATTTCTCCATTTACGACAACTACACATACTCTGACATGCATTTTTACTTTACGAAATTTTAATGGGATTCCTTTTTTTTAATTTTCTGTTTGTTTTTGGTATCATTTCCTGTTTCTTTGAATGACTTTTTAATTGACAATTAATGCAAGCCCCTAGGGCGGCCATTTTATTACTGGATTCAAGCTGAGTATGCAATGAATGATGCTCGAAATAAAAAAAAAACGGGTTCAAGCGAATTGTGCCTACTTTGTAATTATGGTCCTGTTATGATTCCTTTTTTTTTTTTAAGTAACAGTCAAACATTTTTTAAAGACATTTTTACGCTTACGGTTTTTATTCAGTTGACAAACACTTCTACGCTGTATCGGTTTAAGAGATTCAATTATTTGACAGACATTTATAAAATTTTATCCTCTCGTTTAAGGGGTAACATGCTTAATAGATGAGTTTAGATTTCAGAAAACACGGCAATTTAAATTTCCTCCGATGGAGGAAGGTAATTACTTTACTAGGGCCTCCCTCTCCATCCTGTATTCCCACTCAATTGAGTTCATTTTCTGTTTATTGACGCCATTATATTTAATCAACTTGCAAATTATATCAGCTACTATTAATGACATTTATATCAATTTTATCGAATTATTTAATCACCATTTACCAAATTAGTCGTCTTCTCGTTCCTTCAGCTTCGATTCAGCATTGTGTTAACTTTCACGTTTTTTGGGTGGGCAGAAGGCTACGGCGAGGGGGTGATTCTGGTCGAAGGGAACAAGCACTCATCGTAATTAACCTGCTTTCGACCACTGAAGTCTGTTCTGGCGCTGTCCCGAGAGGAAAATGGTACAATATTAATTTATACCACAACATATATCCAATCGCGAGGGCACACGCTGGGGAACGGGCAGTCATTGTTTGGGCGTGTAATTCAATTTCGATGCATAGATTGGGTGTTTAGGGGTTTGCACTGCACGGCCGCTGAGAACAGATCAAAAGCGAGTGGAATTTCAGTCGTTGGTCGATTTTCTCTTAATGAGTAGTTCCGCTTTTCAACCTTAGTTGAGCCAAATTCAACACATTTTTGAGGCACTCTCATCGTACGTGCTACGTGCAGAACAGACGCAACGTAAACAAAATTTGGTTGGACGACTCGCATGCGAAATTAAGTTTGTGTAAATCTCTGATGGTTGCTTCGCGTTTTCCATTAACCGATGGTGGCCGGCAGCGGTGGAGGCTGAGTTCGTCGGAACGTTAACTTTAATTAAAAACAAATATGTATTCGATAGCTGCATCGCTTTGTTGATTTAATGATCCGCATTCTAGTGGTAGGGGAGGTTTCTGCTGTTGATTGGCAGTTGTTATAATCGATCAAAAGCTCAACAAAGAATCAATCAACTTGGCACTTTGAGCGAGACATTAAATTCGAAACACGGGAGCAATCAAATTGTGGTATTTTAACAAAGACGATACATAATGGGTGAAATTTCCAATAAACATGCTAAAGATTCTCAAAACAAACAATATCCACATTAAAGGGTGTCCACGATGAAATTGCCACACACAAAATTGATTCGCAAAATTCGAGTTTTCATCCGATTGCCATCAAATTTTCAGGGATTGAGAAATAACTATTAAACTTCATTTTACCATTTTACTCGTATTTTATTTACAGTCCATACGCAAATGCCCGCACCTTGGCCTTAACCCCGGCCATAAGATTCTGCACAACCTGTGAATCAGCCGTTTTTTGCATGTAAACCCATACTTTCTTCAGTTCCTCGACTGTCTTCACTACCTTAGGTCGTTTAAGAAGGTGCTGCTTCATAATCGCCCAGTACTTCTCGATGGGGCGGAGGAGTAGTGGCATGAGGCCAAATCCGGCCAGAAGATTGTTGGGACGTTGTGGGCCTTCAGGAGAGGAAGCAGCCGCTTCTGGAGGCACTCTTTTATGTACACCTGTCCGTTCATCGTGTCCTGGGTCACGAAAGGTGCACTCCGCTTCCCGCACGTGCAGATGGCTTGCCAAACCAGGAATTTCTTCGCAAATTTGGACATCTTCTGAGTGCGGACATGCTCCGGAACGCTGAACTTATCCTTGGCCGTGAAAAACAGGTTGCCGGGGATCTGTTTGAAGTCGGCCTTCACATATGTTTCGTCGTCCATGATGCAGCATTCAACTTTCGTCAGCATGTTGAGGTACAACTTCCTGGCACGGGTTTTGGCGGACTTGTTCTGCTTCTCGTCGCGATTAGGGGCCTTTTGTACCTTGAACGTTCGAAGCCCAGCCTTAGTTTTGGCCTTCTGGACAAAACTTCGGCTTAGGTGCAGCTTCTTAGCCACATCCCGAACGGAGGCGTTCGGATTTCGGTTGAAGGCCCCAACTACGCGGTTGTGATTTTTGGTGTTGTACGGAATACTTTTTCCTTCACTTCTGGGCTTCCGATCGGTGGTCAACCGTTCCTCGAACCGCTTAATCACTCGCGACACCGTGGAATTCGCGATTCCCAACGTTTTAGCGATGGAACGATGCGAGAGATCCTTGTTCTCGTGATGAATGCGCAAGATTTTATCACGCACGAGCTGTTCTTTCGACTCCATTTCCGCGAGTTTTGATCACAGGACTTTAAAACTTGCAGGATGTAAATAATGCACTATGAACTAAATCCACCCAAATTTTCATTAAATTCTACCCAACGGTTAAAAAGTTAGAGCAATTTCATAGTGTGGCAATTTCATCGTGGACACCCTTTATCCATCCGCTTCGGTTTTCTTCTTCCGCTGATTCCGTTACGTTTTTTCTTCGCCACTGCTACGACTACGGCTGCTATTTTTTATCTGTTCTTCTTCAGTTTTTATTCTTCCGTACTTCAATCGCTACTTCTCTTTTATCCAGTTTTTCCTCATCGACTTCTGTTTGTCCATATCCGGCTTAGTATCTTTCAAATTTTTCTTGTTTTCTTCTTCGGCTTCTTCGTTTTCTGGTTTCACAGTTTGGAGAACAGTCTTGTTCAGCATTCGTGTTGTTTGCTTATCTGAATTTCCCAGGGCGTCGTAATTCCCAGGGCAATGTAATGTTTCTGCCTTTCGGTTACAAATCTCCGGCATTCAAGAATCAAATGCCGAACATCCATCACCGTATCGCAACATTCTAAATTGGGCGGCGGCTCCTTCTTTAAAGGAACATGTGTAAGCCGTGACCGATGCCTAAACGTGTAAGAACACGTTTTTCGGCCGTGCTGCCAGGGCTTCAAATGGTGAGTTGACAACTTCGAAGGAGGATGCGGCTGACCTCTCGTCCTCACAAGTTCCTACCTCACGCCTCCACGAGTCATATGATCACAAAAGACTGCCAGCTGAAACATGGAGACGCTGGTTGGCGTAGCCTGGGCAATGTTGTCAATCTGACAATAGCGAAGTGAGGGGGTGCGACTGAAGATCGTGTACCTTTAAATCATATTGTATATTTCCCATTCTCATTTTATCAATAATTTCAGCACGCTTTGGAATCATTTTTGCATTCCAAAACCATATAAGAGCCGGGAGAAACACGACGGGCATCAAAGGCTCAATTTGTTTTTCAGCATTTCAGCATTACACTTAATTTAAAATTGCACTTCTGAATTTCAACTACTAGAAGACTGGCATGTGCTTATAAGCAATGTAAGATTATATTTTAATATTGTGTTTAGTGGCATTATGGTAAGATAAGCCATTTATTTCAGGAATCATCAAACCGGACTCTTCGTTCACTCCAATTGCTATCTTTGAAATGTTACTAGAACAGTATAAAAAAAATATTACTACATGTCTTTTAAAACAATATCTTTTATTGAAATTTTATCTTTGATATTTGGAATGATCTATTCTGTTTTCAGCTTTTCCAGGACAAGAAGGATATTAATTCATATCTAATTTTTATTTATTTTTTCAGTAACAATCCATTGGTAGTATCATTCAAGTTTGAAATTTGAATAAATTGGCATGTTTGTCTATAATGATATCCTAATATTGTGTGTACAAAATATACTAAATATTAAATAACATATAACGGGGAAAGGGAGGGTCCATCAGGGCACCCAAGTAAAACGATTTGGATAGGGAGCATGGGACTGCCTCCTCCCTATTGTTAACATTTCGCGGAACGAGGGCGGGCTCTTCGACCCCATCTATTGGGTTTATTCTGTCAATCGAGGGCTCGATTCTAGTGCTGTGCGTGTGAACTTGCTTTTGGAAGGAGATTCTTTTCCCTATATTCGCGGGTTTCGCGTAAGTGTCTCTGCTTACGGGCCCACCCAAACGTTTTTGGCCCTTCATACAGGAGCTTGAAGATCACAAACAATATTAGAATCCTGATCAAATCGTTTTTCAGATTATTCCACTGCTATGGGAAGTTACCTTGCTACAATAGATGGTAGTTTTATATCATCATCATCATCATTCAAATTACACCATCCAATGGAATGTTAAATAGCAAACACGACAATCCAGCACCTTGCCGCAACCCTCTACGCGATTCGAAAGGACTCGAGATTGTCCCTGAGTTTCTGACTACACACCTCACTCGATCCATCAATGCTTCCACCAATCGCGTCAGTTTTTTTTTCTTCTGGGAATCCATATTCGTGCATGATCTGCCATGGCTGGTGTCTCGATGGATTTTGTCGTAAGCAGATTTGAAATCGATGACATTATATTCGTGACATTTCTGCAGCACTTGCTGAATCACGAAAATATAGTCCGTAGTAGCGCGGGAACCCATGAACTCCGCTTGGTATTGCCCCACGAGCTCCTTTGCAATTGGTGGTAGGTACAGAATTTGGGAGAGTAACTTGTAGGCGGCGCTCAGTAGCGTGATTGCACTATATTTCGGATCTTCTTTCGGCCATATCTCCGAAAATGGGTAACCAATTCCAGAAACATTTTAAAAGTTCTATGGGATTTGGTTAAGTGGTTGCTGCGAAATATAAGCTAGTTCTCAAAATCCGTGCATTTTTAGAACTTGTTCCTTTAATATCTCCGAACCGAGATATCCGATTTCAAAACCATTCAATAGCATTCAATGTGACCGTGATACCTTTCATATGGTGATTGTAGCGCTCAAGTCGGTTGCTGAGAAACATGACTTACTTTATTTCGTTACATACTAATCTAATCTAATCTAATCTAATACAAACGCAGCCAGTACGAGGAAGCATCCTGGAAATAATTGGATTAGATGACGCCCAATTATTTTTTTGTCAATATTGATGCTTGCAGCTTTTATGGTAGTTAACTCATTTGATAATTTTTTGGTGAGATCTTTCCTCATTTTTATTGCTCACAACTATTTTATTAGGAACAGTACAAATTTGCATTATCTCAGCACATTTACTAGTACAAATAAAAGCTAAAATAAATGTGTTAGTTGAATCTAAGATTCAGTAGAGCCATGAAATTTTCTTTTTTATCTTTACTTTTTTTATAAATCATCTTTATGCTCAAAATGTCCACTGTTCCTATAACAACTATATAATGGTGATTAGGGGGGTAGCTTAAGGCAGTCGAAGGATTTGTTGACTGGACAAGGGTTCGTGTATATCTAAGATGGGTTTTTGTTGCATCCAGTCTTCATTTTGTGTCACCAACGGATTTATGTTGACATTTTTTATTATTTGTAAATGTCCTGTCAGGTCAACCTCAAAGATTCTTTTGTACCTTTTAAGTTTTAAGGCACTTTTTACTGCCTCTACCTGTACAAATTTATGCAAGGGTATCAGATGCATCATGGCATCCAGAGTGAAAGTGTAACGATAGAGTTGCTAAACGTTGCAGTTTAGCCAGCTCTCGTTGAGCTGAGTTTATGTTGGTTCTGGCCACCAGACCAGAGAAGCATACGATATTTTGGGTCTTATGACTGCCAGATAAATCCAACGGATTATTCTAGGCCTCAGTCCCCATTTCTTCCCAATCGCTCTGCAACAGGCCAACAGGGTTGATAAGTCTTCTTCTTGTAAAAATTACAAGAGTTGTTTTTGAAGGGTTAACATTTAGCTCCTCCCCCCTGCACCAAGCAAGAGTGTAGTTTAATGCTGATTGCATTCTGTTTGATAACGTTGCATCATGCTTCCCCCGTATTATTATTACGATGTCATCCGCGTAGCCTATGACTTCATAGCCCATTGTCACCAAGTTATTCAGCAGATCATCAACAATTAAAGACCACAAACGTGGTGAGAGCACACCTCCTTGCGGACAGCCTTTTCATGTACTTACTTCAACTGTTCCCAGTAAGAAAGGTTAGTCTAACATTAGTCTAACGTTAGTCGAACACGTTAGACTGTTCGTCGAACATTTTGTCTAACTTTCGTCTAATGTTAGACGTCTGTTAGAAACATCTGACACACGATGTTAGATGTTACCTATGTTTGTTTGTAATCAGTTAGTCTAACCTTAGGCGTTTTTTTGGTTAAGCTTTTTTATGGAATTTATTTTGCAATAAAAAAAGTTCGCAATCAAAATTTTATTCTCGTTTATTAACAATCTGTTTACCGATCACTAAATTATATGCTTTAAGTATGAGATTGTTAATAAACAAGAATAAAACTTTAACTACCAACCTTTTCTCTGTAGCATGTAGAATTTAAGAGAAAATTCATCTGGAAGATATGGAAAATGTCCTGTCCACTTGTGATGGTGCCGAGTTTTAAGAAAAGCCAGACAAAATGACGAAAGCATAAGAATGACAGCTGCGTCGTAACTGATTCTAGAATAAACTTACCAGAGCTGCCAGAATTGTTTTTGTATAGACTTTATAGTTATGAATAATACATCGTTTATATTTTTAAATATTTTGTCCTCAAAAATCGGTAGCTCGGATGCAGAATAAAGTCAATAAATGCTGCTGGTTATACCCATGCAAGTTTGACGATGATCACACAAGTACAGACAGATACACCGAACGAATTAAAAAACAATTAAATTTTATAAATAATCAGGTGCATGGATTACATGGATATACTGAATAGTTATAATAATAGTTGATTATGCAAAGGTAGATAAACATAATTATAAAAATACTTACACTAATAATAATAATAAGTATTATCATTATAATCACAATAATGATGATAATACTATAATGGATAAATGGAGTATCATTATTGGTAACAAAATGACGTTTGCATTTTTTATGTAGGTTGACATTGACTCTCAACAAGAGAATATATCTTCTGTGAAAATATAAACCATCCATCGAGAAGTTGCTATTTCATTTACCATTTGTGTGTTCATGTGAGGCTAGTTGCATGTGAGCGGTTAACTATTTCAAAATAAATGGGACTTTAAGAATAAATACACCAATTTCTCTCATACGAAAAATGTGAAAAGTTCTACGGTTTCTTTAAAAAAATGTATTACCACAAACTGATTTGCTTCGTCACTTCACATTTTTAACGGCGCATTTAAAGAACTTTTATTACATTTTTGCTTCACAGCAGTAAACAATTGATCAAAGATTGAATTGTGTTTTTTTTGTAGCTTCTTAAATGTGTGCCATCCAAAATTTGAAGTGGCTATGCAAATTGGAAATAACGGCCAAAGTTAAGATAATCGAAATAAAAAATCATCACAATAATTTTATTATCATAAAATATGTTAAAATTTAGTATGTTATATGTTAGAATGTATTATCTAAAGATTGCTTTTGAAGTGTTAGATTTTTGAATCATCGTTACTAGAGATTTATATGAGTCGTATCCAGGGCTTCAAATGATGAGTTGGCAACTTGGCAAGAGGGTGCGACCAACTACCGGTCCTCACATGTTCCTATTCTCAAGCCTTCGCGAATCATATCTAGACAAAATCGTCAAAAGGTCGAAAGTAACAATTGTAAACGTTAATTTCCTGAAAATGCCAGGTTGCAAACATTTATATCCGCTACCGACGGGTAGGTAATAACTCCCTGTATCTGATTCTGGTGCTATTTTGTTTGTTCAACCTTTTGACTATGTTGTCTAGATATGATCACAACAGATATCAAATGACACATGGTGACGCTAATTGGCGTAGCCTAGGCAATGTCGTCAATTTGACAATAACAAAGCGAGGAAGTGTGTCTGAAGATATTGTACCTTTAAACCATGTTGCATATTTCCCACTCTCATTTAGTTATTTTTGCATATTTTGCATTCCATTTATCTTAAGAGCATGGAGCAGCAAGACAAGCTTGGAAGCCATATTTTTCAGAATTTAAACATAACATTAACATACAAATGAAACTCCTGAACCTAAATTATAATTTTCTAAATGGCTAATATTTCCACGGAAGACTCTCATGCGCTTATAAGCAATATATTTTTGTTTACCGGTATAATGATGAGATAATCCATTTATTTAAAAAATCATCATACTCGGCTCTTCAATCACTCATTTTCTAGATATCATTCTAGTAACGTTTAAAAGATAGCATGAACTTTAACTAGTATCTTATTTAGAAGACTTTTGAAACTATGTCTTATACAATAGTATGTTGCTTTTTCATATATCTTTTTGACATATGTTGATCTATGATAATTGTAATGATCTTCTCTATTTTTCAGCATTGCCCTTAACTTTTTTGAAGGCACATGTATGAGAAACTAAAAACATTGCACATGCCAACTTCAATCATATTTTTGTTTCTCCGTGACAAACAAGTATGAAAAATCAATTCGCTGTTATTAGTCAATTTATAGTAGTTCACTTCCACGTAATTTTCGATTACATCAACACCATGAATTTACTGGTTATGCTGAACAGATTATCTCCACGATATTCAACTAATTTTAACTTGGCTAAATTGAACCGATAAACTGAGTTATGCAGCCTAGATATATAGAAACAGTCACACCTTATAAACTAACTATTAAAATAGATAAAATAATAATCATTTAACAAGAAAACCGTAGAACCAATGTAAGGTACATATTTTTTTTTATGTTCTCAACTACGGCATGTTCTATTGACAACGAAGTAAAAATGTTGTTATTGGTAAAATTGTCAACGGAAATGTATGAATATGCAGTTTTATATTTTCATATGGCTCATTTAAACACAAACCATTGTAAAAAAAATCGCGGGAGGGTCAATTAAAATGTTTTCATTGACGAACTGCCAATAAATCATATGTGAAAACCCCATTAGTGTTTCAAAGCAGTTTTAATTTAGTTTGTTTTGTGAAATTTTGTGTTGTATTAAGCGAATAAAAGTGGCAATGCCTTAAACCTTGTGGTTTCAGATTAAAAAACACGGACGAAGACCACAAAATCAGATTAAAAAACACGGACCAAGATTGAATTTCATAATAAATCTATTGAATGGGACGAAGTTCATGAATAGACTCAATTTGGTGCTTATAAACCGTTGTTAAATCGACATCCATTTCTTTAAATTTTAAATGTCTGACTTTATAAAATGAGTTATGTAACTTTTTGTGATACATACTACTGAACGTCTTAAAACAGAATATATGAGAGTGTGTTCGTGTGAGTTCATTATTAGGGGCGTATTATTAAGCTTGGGACCGATGTGCTAGTACTGACTGAGCCAAGAAAAAAATCGTATTTGTTCGGGACCTACTGGTCTTAGAGTTAGTCTAGGCACATACCCTATGTTGAAAAAAACTATTTTTGGTATTTGGAAGATTTATCACCTCACAGTTGGTAAAGGCGTAGCTATATATAAAACAATGTAATTGGCTGGGTCTTGCGATAAAAAAAAACAATTTGCTTGAAATTTAAGAGAAAAATAATGTCAACCACTTCAAAGGATATCAACACGGAGAAAAATGAGTCTAGTTTGAAGCAAACAAATTTTTGGTTGTAATTCAAACTACAATTCTGGTTGTACAAAAGTCAACATATGTTCGTTTCTAATCCTCGACATCAGTTAAATCGAACGATTTTTCCACGTTATTTACACTCGCAAAAATAGCATTGATTCAAACTGAAATTAAGTTGATTCAAACTACCCCTGTAGTTTTGTTTCAACCATAAACAGATTTCTTTTCATCAAAAGTTAGGTTGACATAAACAGCTCGTACAAATTGTGATGATTGGTTGAATCAACCTAAATGCTCAGATAAAATTAAACTGATTTTCTGATTAGGCAAATATCAACCTTAAAACTAGTTTAAAACAAACTAAATGATAAGTTCAGTTGAGCTGTCAGCCAGATATCACAAGAACTTTGTTGGTCACTTGTTACAACTCCCAGACAAGCGAAAGTCATTTGAAATTTAAAAGATTAAAATCTTGCAGCCGCATCGGAACTTGCCGAACTTCTGCGTAGCGATGACGTCTTGAGGGAGCCATTTTTGAAGGAAGCCAAAACTCTGCCTCCCACGATGGGTTGTTCACTTTATTATTAGGGAAAATCTTTTTCTCGCTATCATCAACATCAGTACGAATGAAAATAGCTGAAACATGTTTGGACTCCCATTTTTTATTACATATTTGTAATAACCCTGTTCTGTTGGCATGAGTTGTTGTGCTGAAAGGATTTCAAATGCGTTGTGCAGTTTTGCATTCATCAATGGTGAAACGAAAAAAAATAAATAAATAAATAAATTAATGATTTAAAAAATCTATTTGATTTTAACAATATTGTTGGTTGTTTCAACAAATATCGTTGGTTTCATGAAGCAGTTTGTTGTTTATTCCAAACAACTAGTTGGTTTGATTTAAACTGAAAATTGATTAAAACAAACTGCTAGTTATCTTTCAATTTAACTAAGATTTAACAGCTGTCAAAATGGAACAACCAATGTTATGGTAGTTTCAACCAAACTTTTGTTGAATTCAGGTATGAAACCAAACCAAAAACAACATTTATTTCTAGTTTGTTTCAAGCATTGTACTTGGTCAAAGCAAACCGAGAATTTGTTTAGGCAAATTTCAATATGGAATTTTGGTTGAAACAACCTAAAATATGATCGTATTTACTAAAGTTTTTTCTCCGTGAAAAAAAATCTTATCAATTGGTTAATAAAAAAGAAAAAAAGGTATTATAATTGTCGTTTATTTTATATTGAATAAAAAAGGCAACGCTGGCATAATCCTAGCCGGAGCCTGAAGCTTTATGTTTCGCGCGCAGAAAAAAGAATCACAGCTAGAACGTTACCAATTCTTCATGAAATCGTACAACTGTAGTTAAAGCTTTATGTTGGTAACGTCGAACAGACGGCTAACTACGTCTAACTCTAACATTTTTCTTACTGGGGTGTGTTTTAAATGGAGCCCGGGATTTGATTTCCCGTGGCGGGAATTAAGTCTACACAAAAATTACAGTTTTCCTGAAGTGTAAACCCAACCGCGGGATTTACTCCGGGAAATAAAATTCATCTCTACACACTACTTCTTCGGCGGGAACAAATCATTCCGAATTGTTTCCGGGCGGATTTTGCAAGTTTGAATTCTAGAGACAATTTTCAATAGGTCGTAAGTAACATATTGCTATGTAGAGCAAATATTTTCATAAGGTCGTTAGTAACAATGTAAATAAAAATGATGTTCTTTCACTAAATGATAGCTTGGGTACTCCTCAATATGAATTATACACCACATTATATGAATTGCAGCGAATTGCTGCTATATATTATGTAACATAATTAGCTTGAGTCACAAATTACTCCATAACGAACTTTTGTCGCATTCGTCGGTTTGTCATTTTGACTCAAGTGCTTTTCTATGGTCCTCACCGGATTAAATTAAGAGCAAACACTAACAATTTTCACCTGGCTAAACATTCGTTTGATTTAACCATGCCTGCGATTGAAGTCAACCATGATGGTGTTGATATCAACATGAGGTCTGTCAAATATACCACAAATGTTGAAGGCTGTACCATAAACGTAGTAAATTTGACTGAAATTTCAAGGTAGTTTTGAAAATAGGCATAGTCGGGAAAAATTGTAGTTTTTACAGCATGATTTTTTTTTTTTCAGAGTAGTATTCATTTTGAAATTCAATGCTTTCTGAGAGAAAGAACTTACACAAATGAAAATATGCAAAACCCTCACTCCCGTTTCATTTATCTCAATTTTTGAAATTTTTGAGTAGAATTGTATACTATCTCTTTTTCTCTCAAGAAAAAGTTACTCAATATTTGGAAAAATAAATAAATTTATAATTTGATTAGATAGATTAAATTAAAAAAAAAAATAAATATATGTGTGAGAGAAAAAAAAAGAATAAGAAATTATACACAAAAAAAGTAAAAAAAAAAAAAAATAGAGAAACGCAAAAAGGTACTTGATTGGGGTGAGAGAAAAGTGGAAGACAACAAAAAAATCCCCCCAATCAACCCCCCAACCCACCCCCAAAAAACACCGCGGTGTTTCCCCCACCCTAAACCAGCCCTTAAAGGCTGGATCTAGTTTGCAAGAAATTTCTTTTTCTATCTCAATCAGGGGCCTGGCAACCCTATCCTATTTACTAGCGTTTGACAGTATCCAACATATCATGGGCCTTATTTGAATAAAGCCCGCCTGACGTATGTTACTATAGCTACGAATGCCTCTATTGTTTACAAACAATGAATCTTTTGACGTTTGGATGTTAGAGATCACGGCTACAGGAAAATGGGTGCCCGTCAGCTCCCTGATCTCAATCCCATGTTAAATTCCGTTTACTGAAACGGAAAAGTAAAGAATCGAAAAGAAATTTCTGCAGCAGTATCCACCAGAAGATAACGAAAAATAAAATTAGGATTTGTAAGGTTCCCACGCAAACTAATGGGAGCTGTCACTTTTACTTTCGAAAAAATATTCCGCTCGATTATTCCAGTATCGACTTAAAAAGTAGAGAGGTTACGGAATTTTGTTCAATATTACCAAGCGGAATTTTGACAATTGATCTGCATGGAACGAAATGTCACCTTCACTTACGGAATAATCGAGCGGAATGTTTTTCCGAAAGTAAAAGTGACAGCTCCCATTAGTTTGATGGAAACCTTACAAATTCTAATTTCATTTTTCTTTCTTTTCAGGTGGATACTGCTGCAGAAATTTCTTTTCGATTTTTTACTTTTCCGTTTCAGTAAACGGAATTTAACACGGGATTGAGATAGAAAAAGAAATTTCTTTCGAACTCGATACCGACCTTTAAGTGAAGGGGACATTTCGTTCCATGCAGATCAATTGTCAAAATTCCGGTTGGTTATATTGAACAACATTCCGTAACGTCTTTACTTTTTAAGTCGATACTGGCCTTTACCTGGATTCCTCCATTTAGACAAGCAGTTTTACCATTTTACTATTGGTTTTACCGTTCCTTCCAGTGAATTTAGAAAATTTTGAATTTATTTTGTTAAATTGAAATTATTTTGTGATTATTATATTTTCATTATTATTTTTCATTAATGTGGGCAATTTATCTCGGGGTCAGCAGCAAAACACTCAAAATGATGTCTGAGTTCAGACTAGAGTCAACAATCAATGTGCAACTAGCGATTTGAAATTGGCTCACTGTTGTAGAGCCCCTAGTTCCGAAGTACACCTTGAAGCCAGCACCTTGCTATACATATTTGCGCCTTTGTTTTGATTTGCTGTGTTATTTTGACAGAATATTTGAGAGTGTGTTTGTGTGAGTTCATTATTAGGGGCGCATTATTAAGCTTGGGACCGATGTGCTAGTACTGACTGAGCCAAGAAAAAAATCGTATTTGTTCGGGACCTACTGGTCTTAGAGTTAGTCTATGGTTGTACCAGCGGGTGGATAGTCATGAAGAAAACGAGTTTTTTGCTCGGGAAGTACTAGCACGCCGGTCCCAAGCTTAATGATTCGCCCCTAAGACCGTAACTCACACCAATACACTCTCAAATATTCTGTCAAAATAACAGCGAATCAAATCAAAAACAAAGATATTTGTACCAAAAGGTACTGAAAAGTGCAAGAGTGCATGGCAAGGTGCAGATTGCAAGGTGTACTTCGGAACTAGGGGCTCTACAACAGTGAACCAATTTCAAATCGCTAGTTGCACATTGATTGTTTGTTGTACACTCTGAGATTTTTCTGATCGTCGATAGTATTAATTTTTATCATACACGGGGTTTACATGTAGCGATGTAGCATAGTATGAAAACTATACTTTTTTTCACATATATTTACCACAAAAAAATAAAATTGGGGGAGGATTCTGTGTTCTTCACGTGTGCAACATTAAATACAAACTTCAAAATTATAACTCTATGTTCTTATGTACCTCGTCCGCCACTGTGCAAAAGTACTATTAAAATGGTTTAAAAATAAAAAAACTAGCACACGACCAAAACACCTAGGTTAGTTTTTCTCTGCACTTGCTTTTTATTCTCTACACCCGCTTAACATACTACCCGCTTTTTTTAAAGAAAACATATTTATACAGCGGTCTCTGTTCGCTGCCAGGTTCCGTTCGCTGTAAGCAATCACCAAATTTAAATTACAAATCTATTTCAAAATTTTAAATTGCAATTATTAAAAGTACGAAAAAAAAAAATAAAAACTCAAACTAAAATGAGGAATAATATTTGAAAACAACAAAAACTCCCAACAAAACAACCGAGCAAACAAGCGTTCCACATGTGTACACCCCCTTTGACCCCCAACACCCCCAAGAGTACCACATTCTTTCAATTTGCAGTACTACCCTGGGGGTGCGACACATCTAAATCCAGATTCAAGATGATCGAAAAATCCCACGCTAGCGAATCAATCTTTGAAAAATCTTGTTTCAGCTTGTAAATCTTAATCCATCTACTTGAATCGTGCTGCATCTTTTTGCAGTAAATCTTTAAAATCTTCATCAAAATCTTTAAAATCTTCTTTCTATCTACTTAGCGTGCGCACATCGCACAAAAGCATAACAAAAAAAAATCCTGCATCTGAGATAGAGTCGCACCCCTGTCCACCACTGGTGTAATCATTAAAAAAATTTTTTTGTTCCAGCACCACCACCACTACCGGGTGGAGTCCTAAAGAAAACGAATTTTTTTTGTTTCATGAGGTACTAGCCCCCCCCCCCCACCCAGGTCCCTTGCTTAATGATTCGCCCCTAATAAAGTAATTCACACCAACACACCCTCAAATGTTCTGTCAAAATAACATAGCGAATCAAAACAAAAACAAAGATACTTGTACCAAAAGGTACTGAAAAGCGCAAGAGTGCATGGCAAGGTGCAGACTGCAAGGTGTACTTCGGAACTAGGGGTTCTAAAACAGTGAACCAATTTCAAATCGCTAGTTGCACATTGATTGTTGGTACTACACACTTAGAAAATTTTATAGTAGTCGGTAATTTTTTGCCGATCTTTCAACAGCTGATTTACCGGATTTCGGTGAAATTTTATAGTACTCCGGTAACAACATTATCGGAACTTGTAAAATTTTACCGAAATCCGGTAAATCGGATTACCGAACGTTCAGCTGTTGAAAGTTCGGTAAAAAATTACCGAATACTGTAAAATTTCTAAGTGTGTAGAATCTTTGTTATCGTTTTGATTTTTTGTTTTATTTTGACAGAATTACGCCCCCCTCAAAACATATTTCCCAACAAATAACCCCTCAATTATTTGTTGGGAAATATGTTCTGAGGGGCGTAATTAAGTTTTGGTCCGAAGTGCTTCCTGATGACCGAAAGGTGTCTCAAATGGATTCCATCAACTTGATTTGATGAACTCATTTTAATGCGCAGCGAATTAAAAATGAATCAGTTTGACCAAAAACGCGCAGTTGCTGACTTTAGCAACATAAAACTTTGCTTTCCTTCAACTCAAATGTCAAAGCGGTGAAACTGACGTATGTTTAATATTGATCAAAAATACGAAATTGGAAATGTTTCACTGTGAATTGACAGAAAATCGTCTGAAATAAACTGCGCACATTTCTGTGAGATACCCCTTGTTCCAGACCCAAAAATATATGAATATATTCTACTTGAAATTCACCCTGATAATACTACATCCTTGAATTTATTAGGTTTTTTTTTTACTAATTATTTGCGGCCGGATGTCATCATCCCTTGTATCTTCCACGTTTCCATCTTGTAACGTTGGAAATATTATACATTTTCATCAAATTCCTTGACACCAGGTTCCAGTGATGGAATGATAAGTTGCGGTGGGAACGCTCAAGCTGTTCATCAAAACGGTCACTGGCTGGTGATTTGCACCATATAATTAAACGATGGCATCATCATTTTGGGCAAGCTGCTGGTTTAGATCATCCACAAATGTTCTAGCAAGAGGAACCGGAAAGGTTTGGCTAGAAAACAAAATAACAAACACAGATCAAAAAAATGGATTTCAAAAAAAACCAAAAAGAAAAAAAAAAAAAAAAAAAACTGTAGGGGGGGGGGAAGTTTTTTTCTTTGGTGAAAAATAATTTTTTTTTTTCAAAAAAAAAAAAAATCGTAATTTTATTCATAGTAATGTAACATAACAGAATTTTTTTTTCTAATAAAATAAATTTTACGCAAATTGCTGATATTTATGGTTTTCCATTCCTTCTTTTCCATGTTCAATTTTCACAATTCACAATCAGTTTATACACCGAGGCAAATTTCCGTATACCCTTTATGTGTAAAACCACATAAATTTTTGCAATTTGACTCGACAAATAAAAAATATGTGTGAACAATATACAACTTATGCAATTTCCCACAAATAAAAGCTATATTGAAAAAGAAATAAATTTCATTGCCTCTGACAAATAAAATTTATGTGTGAGGTTTATAAATTTTATTTCAATGTGCTAAAAGGTTTATGTGTCTGATTCTAATAAAATTTATGTGTGAGGTTTATAACTTTCATTTTAATGTGCTATTAAGTTTATGTGTAAGATTCAAATGAAATTCATAGTGCAAATAATAACGTTCATTTTGTTATATTTTATTATATTTGATTCAATGTATATTCTTCCTAAACATCCTTTTTCCGTATGGTCTCCTCCCGTAAGTCCTCTTGTGGTGATTTTTTTTTCTCTGAAAATAATGGAGAATAACTATTTGATAGTTAATATATATAAAATGAACAAATACCTTTAAACATTCTCAAAAGTTCTGCTGGAAGATCGAGACGATTAAAAAAAGTATCTTCTGTCGCCATCTTGACTGCGTGCACTCAAATATTAAAAGTATGTGAGGAAATCACATAATTTTTAACTATAAGATGCGAACTATAAATTTTATGGAAGCTCACACATAAATAATATTTGTAACGCCTATACGTGTTATGGGTTACCTTATAAAATACAAGGGTAGTATTATAATTTTTATATTTATTCAAATAAAAATAATGTTTCGAATATCTTATAAAGAGTATGTGCTCTAACGAAATAAATTTTAAGTTTACAATTTTATTA
>JAHHFK020002670.1:0-37912 GCA_024533555.2 Aedes koreicus | reverse complement strand
TTTTCAAAAGGACGTAAGTCACAAAATGTAAACAAACGCGCTTTTCATGGCATGTTGTTAAAAAATCATGTATATATGCACTTGTTTGATGAAGTTTCTGATGGATTATTCTTGGAAGATTTAACTAACTTTTTTCAAAACGGTGTAAAATCACTTTTGCACTCTTTGAGAATAATGGTAGATACGTCGCTTGGTGAGGAGTCAATGATGTTTCTACAAGGTCCGGGCCACCAGGCTTAACGGTATTCGTGAGCTGTGGAAATGTATAGTGGATTTGTGTTTCCTCACAATGTTTATATTTTTACACGGCACAGCTGTTTAAGGTGATGTCAAACTATCAGTTCACAGTATGGAATGTTATGATAGTTTGACGTCGGCGCTCTATATTTACTATATTTTTGTTTCCAACACAAGTAAACTGCCTGGTGGCTTGGACCATGTATAATCGTCATTGGTGAGGAGTGACATTGGTCTAGTGTGACAACTGACACGTCTTGATCATCGTACGAGTGCACGAAAATCGGAACGATTCAACGTCAGTTTTCCCCGGTTTCCGAAGCAGCAGAATAAGTTGCCGAATCCTTACTTTTCCTTGTTTTACTTGAGGCCCGTAAGTAGATTACTTAAAAATGATAGTATTTTATTTAGTATGTTCAATTCGACAGTAGTAAATTAGGTTTCCTTTTCTAATATTTCAGGTTCAATTCAATCGGAAAACCGCATAATCATGACGACGGACTACGCCAAGCAGTTTATGCTACTATTGATGAACGAAAAATGTTACGACAATTACTTCGTAGAGTTCGACTTCTTCGATGGTAATAAGATTTATTTTTAGGGCGATTAGAAGAGTGTGATGTGTGGTGGCGATAAAATCTTACCAGATTAATCAAACTCGTTTTCTTTTTCTTATCAGCGGACTGTTTCAAGGCGCTCCTGAGCAAGGGATTGGGATTAGGAATTATCGCTGGTTCGGTGCTGGTGAAAGTTCCTCAGATTACCAAAATTCTGGGTAACAAATCCGCCCAAGGGATCAATCTCTTCAGTGTTTGTCTGGATCTGTTTGCAATAACGATTCATATGGCATATAGTTTTGTAAGTGGATTCCCATTCAGTGCCTGGGGTGATACCTCGTTCTTGGCCCTTCAAACTGCAATGATTGCCTTCTTGGTGCTGCACTTTGGTGGTGCTCCAGTCAAAGCTGTAGCGTTCGGTGCCGTCTATGCAGCTGTGACGTACGTTCTAATGGGAGGACTTACACCCCTTAACTATCTTCTAATTGCTCAAGGATTCAATGTTCCTATTCTGCTGCTGGGAAAACTGTCACAAGCATTCACAAACTACAAGAACGGAGGTACAGGTCAGCTGTCGGCAGTTACATGCTTCATGCTTTTGGCAGGGTCATTGGCACGAATTTTCACTTCAATCCAGGAGACTGGCGACCAGATGATGGTTATCACCTATGGATGCTCATCGTTCGCCAATGCTGTAATTGTTAGTCAACTACTGTACTACTGGAACTCGGATAAGAAGAAAAAATCAACTGGTAAAACTACTCCAAAGAAAGTCACGAAGGCCAAAGCCAAGAAATCTGACTAAGCGCCTCGAAATGCGAAACATCACATCTAAAAGACAAAACTATTCCGTTAAGTAGAAGTACAAAATCGAATGCTCCAACATAGTAGGTATTTTGAGACAAGCAGAATTCTTGGTTGTTTTAATCAGTGCTATGATGTTCGTTTTTTCGTTCCACATTTAGATGTTGGTAACTGCATTTCTTTGTAGTCAGCCCAGTAAATTTTATCCCTAAAAAAATGAAGTTTTCATGACTATTGAAAATAAAAAATGTAGAAGTTAAGGTAGCTCGGTGAATATAGACTTTCTTCAATAAACGAAACCGTTAAATACTAAAAAGTGTTATCGTGCTATTGAAATTAATCCTCATGAACACAACTCAACAAACCGAAATATGCGCTTCTTGAATGGGTTTGATTCTTATGTAATCGAACAACCCTTTTTTATTCCCAAACTTAAAACCGCTCGAAACCTGTCTACGTAACGGTACATGAACCGATGTAAACGATAGACGTCCTATCTGAACTTTTTAATCCTTGCTCACACGATCAAAATATTCGAAAACGACGGTTTAAAGCTTAAAATCAAAGTTTAAATTCGTAAATAAAGGGAAATCAGAAAAGCCTTCGCTGAATATTCTTAAACGTCAAACATTTCTCTTCGAGTCAATTCCGCGACGACAATGTCTACCAAAAAATCGGTTATTATAGCTGACTCGATAAGGCCTGAAACGTTGTCAGCCATTTTATCTCGCGTGCGTCTTTTTGCAAAAATACTCCGTACTGGGTTTTTTGTCAGGTGAAAATGGAAAATATTACCGAGAGACAACAACATGAGGATGCACGTTTAGTTGAAATCTTCTGTAAGTATTTGATATTAATTGTTTAATTATATGTGCAGGCATACCAACAGTGGTGAGTCTATGGGCATACTGCACTATAGTCTGTTTTTACTGCCATGAACACGTTGAAGGTTATGTCTCTGGCTTGCAATTTGAAAATAGGCAAATGTATGAGGATTTTGCATCAATAAACAATGTAACTGAAAAAAACTGGTTTCATTACTATGAAATTCGAAGCTAGATTAGAAGCTATTTCAAAATTCCAGCACTGCCAAAAAGAACCAAATTCCGTAGTTGCAACAGAAAAGTCAGTTTGTTTGACAGAGTTCGGTAATATTTTAGTAAACCGATGTTCGGTTTTTGCTGACTGGATTTATTTCCGTCAACCGAGTTTTTCGGTAAATTTGACAGATTGTGAGAAAGTAAAAGTTTAACGAGAACTCGGTTGTTCCATGTTGAACCGAACAGACTACCGAGCGTTCAGCAAATAAAAACTCGGTTCAAATTCAACCGAGTTCGGTATTATTTTCTAAGACCATCCCCACCGTAATCTGGGTAATATTTTGATGACAGAGAGCGTTCCTATTTTGATTTAGCCACCCTTTTTCGCACCGGTGGTTCATAAAAAGGTAACACAATAAGACTCAAATTTATCCTCGCACCGGTTTCGTTTCGCTAAATATTTCAGGCAGGGCTATTCATAAACCACGTAGACTTTTTTAGGAAGAGGGAGGGGTTTGACCAAAGTCTACGCACCATACAAAATTTCAAAAAAATGTATGAAGAAAAGTCTACGAGGGGGGAGGGGGGTCTGAGATTTTCAAAAATAAGTCTACGTGGTTTATGAACCGGCTCTGTATTGTTTAAATACTCTTCCGTAAAGGTTTTCGACGTTCTGGTTTGTACTAAAGATTGGATCTTGGGAAAAATCCAGCCCTGCAAAGGACTTTGTTAGGGAAGGTCCATTGATTATGTCACGCAGGAAGGGGGAGGGGGGGGGGGTTTGGGAAAACTTGACAATCCATACAAAAAATTTTGAAGGTCCATACAAAAAAACGTGTCAAGGGGGGGGGGGGGGTATAAAGTCACTTTTTGCGTGACATAATTAATTGACGTTCCCTTATCTTGTTGTGCCCAATTCCTTCCACGGGGGTTTGATGCACTCATTTTTTCACAACGTATCACAATAAACGTGAAATTAGCTAATAGCACTTTAAAAACAAATCGGAAGCACTCAAATTGAAATGAAAGTCTTCCAGATGAAGATGTTGTTTTAACGTTTCAACTTTTTTTGCTTACTTTTCTTCAAATAACAACGCTCGGCTCGGTTTGGTCAGGTTGTCAAATTTACGAACCGTCTCCTCACCGAGTCAATTGTCATTTCCCATCCCGGTCACCAACCACCAATGCAATGTCGAGTTGTCAAACAGGGTAAGAACCCAAGTAACCACAAGCATTATATTATTGCACTTATTCAACCCAAAATCAACATCATTAATGCAGGATCGCATTAATTCAACAGTTGTCAAGTAATGAAGCGTTAGACTAGCTTTAAGAATGTAGTGATGCATTACCAATGCAATAATGCTACTTTAGCAATGTTTTATGGCATAACAAAAGATATAGCATTAGTTCGATCTTAGTGGGGCCCTTTTCAGCATTAATCCAACTTCTGATGCACTAGACGTAATGCATATGCCCTATATATGCATGCTATTATAGCCTCGTGGTTACTTGGGAATCTACCGATACTACTGTGTTGGTGCGGTTGGTCTAAGTGTGTAAATTTGGAATTTAGTAGACTTAACAAAACTGTGCATATTAATCAGAGATGTCCAGCGTGCCTGCGTGTGTGTGTTCACTGCTATGTTTACTAAGTGCTTCTGCCATGTTTCACTTGAGTTTGCAAGGATCAGTTTAAATGCACAAATGTAAAATTAAAAAAATCCTAAACCTACAGATAGTTACTATTTCCTAGAGTCACTTTATTTAATGAAGTTGGGATAAGAATCTCAGCGCCAATATATCAAATCTCCGTTGGCCGTTTTAATCTCCGTACGATCTGCTTTTTTTGTAATTAACGACATTCCGTATCGATTTATCTAAAAAACCCGCACATGCAAATAAAATACACCACAGGGTATGAACATGTTTCTTTTTGCTGGGATTGATAATTTGCAGGAGAATGTTTTCATTTCCGAGCAAGCGACGGTTATAGTATCAATAGATATAGATCAATCTAATTAGTGCCTCGTAGCCTGTCCATGATACTGGATTCAGATTTGACTAGCAAGAACCCATTTTTTTTATTTTCACTTTTTTTGTGGCACAGCCAATCAGCTATAACAAATCGATATTTTCACTTTGATGATAGCCTTGTTTTTATGCATTTTTTCTATCACACTGGAATAAAAAAAAGGACTTAAAAGTATTCATTTTTTGGGATTAAAAAGTAGGCATTTTTTGACGTATGGAGGATGTTCTTTGAAATGCATAGAATGTAGTCAAAAAATGACTACCTCAGAATTACCGTGTAGCGTCTTTTTTCAATAATTTTTTTTTTTTTTTTTTTTTTCTTTATTTTTTTTTAATAAAATATTTGAGGGTTTTTTGGTGTTGTGTACCGCTTTCGGGGGAACACAATAAACACGGCCCCCCGCACCGCCCCTGTGCTACTACCCCCTCCACCACAAAAAAAAAAATTTTTTTCTCACTACCCACCCCCCTATAAAACAACCCTATTCCATTAAATTAAACACTCAATAAAAAAAAAAAAAAATTTGAAAAACAAAAATTTAACGGCATAAAGCCACTGAAGCACTGTAAATCAATTAGAAAAAAGTCACTAACTATTCACTTAAACCATAGACTAACTCTAAGACCAGTAGGTCCCGAACAAATACGATTTTTTACTTGGCTCAGTCAGTACTAGCACATCGGTCCCAAGCTCGGTCCCAAGCTTACTAATGCGCCCCTTATAATGAACTCACACGAACACACTCTCAAATCTTCTGTTAAAATAACACAGCAAATCCAGGGACCTGGCAACCCTATCCTATTTACTAGCGTTTGACAGTATGTAACATATCATGGGCCTTATTTGAATAAGGCCCGTCTGACGTTTGTTACTACGGGTAGGAACGCCAGCATTGTTTACAAACAATGCATCTTTTGACGTTTGGTTGTTAGAGATGTTGGCTACAGGAAAATCGCTGTCCGCCAGGTTCCTGAGCAAATCAAAACAAAGGCGCAAATATGTATAGCAAGGTGTTGGCTTCAAGGTGTACTTCGGACTAAGGGGTTCTACAACAGTGAACCAATTTCAAATAGCTAGTTGCATATTGTTTGTTGCTTAAACTCTACTAATTGTTCTAATTTATTGTAAGCACTGTCTCAAAACAAAAAGGCTAAATTTATACCACTAATTTGAAAAGAACTAATAAACTATAGAAACAATAATAATTATCATCATCCGAAGCGGGTCACAAAAGGAAAATAGCACTTTCATCGATTACAATACTTTTCCGAATACAACTCATTCACCCTTCACTGTAAAAACAATTGGAATAAAGGATTCCAATTCCACCCGCAGCTTACTTGAAAAGGATTCCAATTTTCAAAGAAAAATTTGATCCTTATCTTTATTTTGCGTTAGGCGCCAATTGTTAGAATTAAATAGCCAGATCGTCCTTTTCCCTTTTTTTTGTCGTTTTTTTGGCCAGGAAACGTCAGCCAAATGGAATTTACCATGTGCGAGTCTTGGCTAGGTTCAAGTATCGTTGACCCCTATTGCTTTTGTAAATCTTCGGGTGGGATCAGGTTTATACTTAAACCGTTTCCACATGGGAAAATGGAATGCTTTCTCCTAACAAATAGGGAAATGGTGTGCGCAAGGCTCGTGGATTTGCGTGATTTCCGATGATGGAGAAACAGAGATTTCGCGGTTTATCTGAGGAGCCTAGAACTTGACTCGTTCATTCGTTCTGGTTTGAAGAGGCGAAATTGGTCCAGTAGAGTTATCGCGCCGTGGTGTGAATGTTCAGGTGAACTTTGAACAAAAACGTGAAGAATCTTCCATTTGCTCATTTAGATTTTCCCTTATATTCCCTTTAAGTTAGCGAGAGGTTTCTATGTAGGCATAGCTAAAGTGTGCATAGGGTGTGCATTAGTTGGCGGTGTATGGTGCAAACATTGGTTTTTGGATGCGACAGGTGAATGGTATGCTCATTAGATTCTACGACAGGGAGTTAGTGACTGTCCAGCGACGCTATATTTTCCCGACCGATTGTGGCAAGTTGCGAGAGGCCCGTCACATCAAACCCCGAGTCAGCGACTGTTTTCGACCCCGCTTTCCAGTTGCAAAGTTCGTCCTAGCAGTACACATGGGCCCGAGAGGGCAGCTAAGTCAATACCCGCGCCCTTGGCAGGGTGGCAACAACAAAACGATTTCTCGTACCAGCAAACAGCAGCATTTCAGCATACCTATGCTAAACAAATAATCCGTCGAATATCTTCCGACCGAATTCGAAACGATCCACCGTACCATCGTTGGTGAGGACCATAGATCCGACGGCTGTACCCCGTCGAGTAAGTCGCACAATCAACGCGTCAGGCACCGTTGAGAACAACAACAACGGCAGCAACGGTCCGGCAGCAACGGTCCAGCAGCAGTAAATTCGGAGTCCGTAAGCATACGAAGAAATGAGACCTAGTGAGATAGTGAGGGAATTTTTATGATAGGCCTATACAAATTTTGTCGATAAAGTAGTAGTTGAATTGGAGCACAAATATAGACAAGGATGAAATTGGAGAAACTGAAACTTTTTTTTTGTCACTGCGTTGAATAAATAAGTAACCAATAATAAGAGTATTTCCACATGAGCTAAAGGGGAAGGTCTACACTCAGGCAAATAAACTTAAGATTTCATTAGGTACAACTTAAAGAGTGTACCGTTAAAAATCCGCACACACAAAATTCATTCTCAAAATTCGAGTTTTTATCCGACTATCACCAAATTTTCAGGGAGTAAAACGAAACAATTAAAGTTAGTTTTGGCATTATTCATTACATTTATTTCGCCTTTATATCCGAATGCGTAAAACTTGACTTTAACCCCAGCCATAAGGTTCTGCACGACCTCAGAATCGATAGTTTTTTGCATATTAACCCACGCTTTCTTCATTTCTTCTGCATTATTCACCACTTTAGGTGGTTTTAGAAGTTTGTTTTAGGGGACCGTTATGAAGCTCAGTATTTTTCTATTTGGCGCAGTTCCTGAGTGTTTGGGGGGTTCAGATCTTTCGGCACGAAATCGGCATCATTCGCCTTATACCACTTTAGCACGTCCTTCGTGTAGTGGCATGATTCCAAATTCAGCCAGAAGATCGTTGACCCATCGTGAGCCTTTAGGAGAGGGAGAAGCCGCTTTTGGGGACGCTTATCCAAATACACCTGTCCATTCATGGTGCTTGTGGTAATGAACGGTGTGCTCCGCTTTCCGCAAGTACAAATCGCTTGCTAAATTAAGAACTTCTTGGTGAACTTCTTCTGTGTTTGGAGGTTCTCGGGAACATCATACTTATACTTGGCAGTCACATACAGGTTTCCTGGAATCTGGTTGAAGTCCACTTTCACATATGTCTCGTCATCCACTACGCAGCAGTGTGGTTTCGTTAACTTCTGGTCGTACAACTTCAGGGCATGGCTTTTTGCGACCGTATTATGTTTATCGTCACGGTTTGAGGACCGAACCTTAAACGTACGTAGTCCAGCTCGAGTTTTGTTATTCTGCACGAAAGTCTTGCTCACGTGCAACTTTTTAGCCACATCTCGAACTGAGGCGTTCGGTTTCCGTTTGAAGGCCCCAACCACGCGTTTGTGATTGTTCTGATGGCTTTTTTTTTCTCGGATCTTCGCTTCCGATCAACATTCAGACGTTCTTCGACACGTTTTATGATACCAGACACCGGGGAATTCGCGATTCCCAACTCTTTTTTTCCAATGGCATGATGGACAGATCCTTATTCTCAAAGAAATCGTGCCAAACTTTTTCGCGCACGCACTGTTATTTCGTCGCCATTTTGAAAATCAACTCATAGAGTGTAAACAATACACATTAAACTATGTCTACGCAAAATTTCAAAATTAATTGAATATTAATAAACCCGACGGATAAAAAATTAGAGCAATTTAAACGGCACATTTTAAACGGCACACCCTTTATGAACGATGCTTTTGATTTCATAAGCGTAACTTATGAATGCATTTTGTTTAGCACGACTTGACACTTCTAGTCACTGAAACTCAAAAATTTGGTCCGGTGGTACTGTCAAACGTGTCAAACCGAAAAAAAAATCTAGAGTATCTTCTTGAAATGGTCGCAATGCGGATATGACATCCCAAGTAACAATTTTAGTTCTATTTCAGCCGTATAGCACTCCTCCTGGCTTTGTTGATAAAACTACATCCAAAACTGTTTTGTCTACCAACACCTCCTCTATGCTTCTTTAAAGCCGAAATTTGTACAAAATGGCCCACTCTATAGACGGTTGTGAAAACAAGTTAATAAAACCTTTATGAGAACATAAAGATTTTGAAATTGTTCTACTGAAAGATGTTATGACCACTTGAGAACCTTCATAAAACCTATTGGCTGCCATTAAAACCAGAATGTGGCCAGATGGCCACAGCTGTCAAACTTCACTGTGAAATCGAGGTTGGTTTTTGTTGTTCTGCTGTGTTCCATTCTCTGCGCTTCTGATTAATTTAACAGTAAAAAAACAGGTCTTGTGTTGCAGCAAATTTTGTTTGATAGCAAAATATCCAAAACAAATTGTGTTTTCTACAGCGTATTATCATAGACTAACTCTAAGACCAGTAGGTCCCGAACAAATACGATTTTTTTTCTTGGCTCAGTCAGTACTAGCACATCGGTCCCAAGCTCGGTCCCAAGCTCAATGATTCGCCCCTAACAACGTAGCTCACACCAACACATTCTCAAATGCTGTGTCAAAATAACATAGTGAATCAAAACAACAACCAAGATACTAGTACCGGAAGGTACCGAAAAGCGCAAGAATTATTGCAAGGTGAAGACTGCAAGGTATACTTCGGACCTAGGGGTTCTACAACAGTGAAACAATTTCAAATCGCTAGTTGCACATTGATTGTTGGTATTATGCTCCAAATTATATGCGCAATTATTTTTATGGTGAGTATTGGCACGATAAGAGCCGAAAATTAATGCGCCTCGGAAATTATGCGAATTTACAATAACATAAATCAAATTAAAACAAATACATTCGATAAATTAATCATGAATTTCCTGAAAACTGCTTGGAGTTGGATGAGATTATCTAAAAGAATGCCGAAATTAGTCTCCGATCTGTAGTTTATTTGCATGCCATTGAAAGTTTGGTGCATTTATTTTTCCACATTTCAATTATTTCTTATATTTCAATATGGCGATTGGAAAAAAGCACAGTTTTGCCATAAAACCAGTTTCTCTTCTTAATGACTATTATAAAACTATTTGGTCTTATAGTGACTTACTCCATTGCCAATTTGCCGTTTAATGCATTTACTGGAGGCAAAATGGTTTTATAATGCTTTTTTTACTGACCATAATAAGATAAAATCAATGAGTCCTAAAGCGGCATTTCAAAACAGCATTTTACGAGTTCATAAAGTCGAAATAAAACCTTTGATAGGAGTAAAAGGCATTTGAGAAACGAGGTTTTAAGATTGTTGTAAACAAGCTGTGTAGGTTGTCATAAACCTGACTAAAATATGGAACCTATTGGCACCTCTAGGTGCCATAATAGAACCAAATTGATTTCAAGTGGCTTTCATAAAACTTCAATAAAACTTAATAAAGCAGGATGGTTTTAGCAATGTTAATTGGGATGCGATATTGTTTGCGATAAAAAATGTTAATGCAAAGTTTGTTACATTTCACATTTGTTGATACATTTGTCGTACATAAATCACGCACTGAAGGGAGGGAGAGGTGTGACAATCTGTACAAAATTTTGAATTCTACACACTTAGAAAATTTTACAGTATTCGGTAATTTTTTACCGAAATTTCAACAGCTGAACGTTCGGTAATCCGATTTAACGGATTTCGGTAAAATTTGACAAGTTCCGGTAATTTTTTTACCGGAATACTGTAAAATTTCACCGAAATCTGGTAAATCGGATTACCGAACGTTCAGCTGTTGAAAGTTCGGTAAAAAATTACCGAATACTGTAAAAAATTTTTAAGTGTGTAGGGACTTTTTTCATTAGGGTGAATCTAAAATTGAGAGACTCTCTTTGACTACTTTCTCTCTCATTCATATTTCAATCACCTTTACGTTTTTCATTATATTATTTGAAACAATGAGAGAATCTCTCATTGTTAGATTCGCCCAATTGAAAAAAGTTCCTAGAATTGCTTCATATAAAACGTTTTTCAAAGGGGAAGAGGGAGCCGATTAGCGTTTCATAAGGGGAGCGGTCAATCATCAATTGCGCAAGAGTTTCAAGGGGTCGTTCAAACAGGAAGTCCATTATTTTTGAATATGTTTTTGTTAGCCGTTTGTTTATTTCTGCAAGCGACATAACATATGGGAGGCAAAAGCGATTATTGGATTGATTGTTAAACCAGTAATTTAAAGTTCTTTGTGTAGAGAAGATTTTTTTTTGTAAAATGTAGCGTCATTCCATGTAACAGATTAAATCATGTCAACGGTTTTTCATAAGGAGTGTATCGAAAATAAGCTATCCACAAACTTTCTTTCCAATCATGTTGAAAACCGATATTTTATTCATACAAAAAATTGATCCTTTATTGTACGAGGTTAAACTTGAACATAATGAGGATCGGATGAAATTTAAGTTATTCCTTCACGAATTTTCGAGTGTATCTTCATCAAGTTCTGGACAAGTGTTGCATCGCATTTTTTGGACGCTTGAGCCCAAATTTTTTTGAACTCCTGCATGTTCCCAGCTGCCTTACCAGTCTTCTTGAAGACCCTCTTCACGATTGCCCAGTAACATTCGATGGGTCGAAGCTTAGGGCAATTTGGTGGATTGATATTTTTCTCAACGAAAACTATACCCTTTTCCGCAAGCCAATTGAGAGTGGTTTTGGCATAGTGAGCCGACGCTAAATCCGGCCAAAACAGTGGAGGTGTACTATGCTTCCTATATAAAGGCAACAATCTCTTCTGGAGACACTCAGATCGATAGATTTCCGCATTTATAGTTCCGGTAGTGTAAAAAATGGTTGACTTCAAACCACAGGAACATATTGCTTGCCATACCAGTACCTTTCGACCGAATTTCTCCACTTGAATCGACCTGTCCGCATCGCTCACATCCTACCCAACGACGGCAGTAAAGTATTGTGGACCTGGAAGGGCTTTTGAGTCCTCCTTTACATAGGTCTCATCGTCCATCAAAACGCATGCATCCGGACGCTGCAAAAGACGCGAATACAATTTCCGGGCCCTTGTTGCTGCTCGCTTCTTCTGTTCTGCACTTTGTTTCGAGATTTTCTGCTTCTTGTAGGTCTTCAGGTGGTTTCGCCTCTTAATACGCTGGATCATTCCGACACTCGTTCCTGCTTTTTTGGCCAAATAACGTATTGACATTGATTTGTTCTTCATGATTAGAGATACCACTTTCTGCTCCAGTTTCGGGTTGGAAGAACCGGGTTTTCTGCCTCTTCCTGGTAGCTCATCCAAAGAAAAGTGTTCCCCAAACTTATTAATGATGGTTTTAACACTCGCATGATGAATTCCAAACCGCTTCGCCAATTTTCGCATAGTAATACCCTTCTCACTTAGCCATGTGTCCAGAACCTTAATTTTCACTTCCTTTTCAATACGCGACATTTTGAAAACGCAGAATTTGAACCGCACAAACAAGTAAACAAAAGAAAGCTGACAGTCAAACGCACAGCATGCAGTATTCAGAGCATAAAAAACCATCACAAATACATGCGTACAACGCAAATGTATGTGGATAGTTTATATTCGATACACTCCTTAAAGTGTTGCAGAGCTCTTCATTGATTCGTTTTTGAACTAGGTATTTATAAACAAAATATATTCGTACCAGTCAAAATCTGGAAAATATACTTCCGAAAATCGATTTGTATCGAGAATTATATGAGATACCTTAAGTCGGAGGTATTGCGCGATTTCTTTAAATTTTGATTCATTTAATTTTATTGGTATTGAAACCTTCCCAAGTAACCACAAGCATTATATTATTGCTGTTATTCAACCCAAAATCAACATCATTAATGCGGGATCGCATCAATTCAACAGTTGTCAAGTAATGAAGCATTAGATTAGCTTTAAGAATGTAATAATGCATTACCAATACAAAGATACATTACCAATGCAATAATGCTACTTTAGCAATGTCTTATGGCATTACAAAAGAGGTAGCATTAGTTCGATCTTAGTGGGGCCCTTTTCAGCTTTAATCCAACTTCAATGATGCACTAGACGTAATGCATATGCCCTATATATGCAAGCTTTTATAGCCTCGTGGTTACTTGGGTTATCTGTGACTCCTCACATTCAACGGATCATTAAGATTTCACAAACATTGTTTAATCAAGCAACGCATTTTGTTATTTTATAACTTAACTCTGTTCAACTAAACTAATATTTTTCTCTCAGGTCTTACTCTAATTAAAAATCATAAACACATTTTACACATGATCGAATATTTACACTACTTATATCCTCGGAAGTTTACTTTAATAATATTCAGAAAAAAAAACAAAAATAAATGCACTTGTTCCAAATATTGCCGAAAAACCGCTCAACCGCTTCAATCTTTCGCTTCTCACTCGAAATTTGCTCTTGAATAAACTCCTCAAACGAAGCTTGCATCCGGAAACAAGCAGCTACTTGATCAGATTGATACGAGTACAGTGACAATTCATCAGAGGTCGTTGGTCCTTGCTCCTAGAGATTCGTTCTAATATTACGTAACGTAATTTTTGGCAATTATCAACTCCCTCTCTCCCTAACGTAAATGTAAATGTTTTTCAATGCTGTAGTACCTCAGTATTATTCACAATTCATACGATTTCTATGGCCAATCAATAACCTTCAATTATTCTCAGATTCATTGGATACAATACACCGCGTAACTGTCGTAGTGTTCACAAAATGCAACGCGGTGTAACACTTTCGAAACGAACAACCGTGATTGAGGCCGCGGTTGTACCTTTGCTCGGAGGAAAGCCGTGTGAAATCTTTATTTCAATATATAAATTACTTATAACTAAAGTTATATCGTGAATTTAAAAATAGACTCTTTTGATATGGTACGCTTGCTTGTTGTTTTGCAACCACTCATGACGCAACAAAAACATTCTGTTCCGAATAGAACAATCGGTGCATCTGCCAGGGATGGCCTCAATGTTTACTATGCTGGGCGACATCTACAATTTGTAAGTGGTTACACGAAACTAAATTAATCTGTCATGTTGTGTGGGGGAGGTTTGTTGGTTGATATAGGCTAGTGGTCAAGCCCTGTAACTTCAACGTTTAAGGTTCGATTCAAGGTGGCTCCATATTTTTATTTTGTCAACATCATTCTATTTCATAAGGCAAATCAATGAAATTCATACTGTTTTATTATGGCAAACAAAAATAATCACTCAAAAAACAATGCATCTTATATTTAAGTGCAATCACCTATAGATTTGGGCAAAGTGCAAAGTTATTGCTCTGTATTGATGCGGCACTTATTTTTTATTAAATGTGGTCAATTAATCATATGTGCAATAAATATATAGTCTTTAAGTGCAAGAGCTGAATAGATATTAATTATAGTGTACATGAAATGCATTAACTTGTCCTAGCAAAAATCAAATGAGTTTTTTAATACGTTTTATGTGAAAAGGTGCATGGATTTTGTTTTTTCATAAAAAGTTTAGTATTGGATTTTTTGTACTTTTCATGTAATAAAACGAAATGAGTGAATAAAAGAGGTTTTATTTGTACCATCATAAGAACTTCATCACTTTTTGAAGATATCGCGTTCAGCAGCTCTTCTGCGGTAATGGCAAAAATACTCGGCAGATCTGAAATATTCACAATAAACACCTTTAACATGGCAAAGAAGAACATCTAAAGTAATTTATTACCTACAAAAAATTCAGTGACTTCCGCTGGCAAACCAAATACCTAAACCACCACACGGTAAACTTCACTTTGCTTCTCTATTTTGCAGTTTTTTTCTTCTTGTTGAACGATAAAGCAGCTGATTGTTTTTCACGCACCGTTTTTTGTTTCGTTTTAATGGCTGGCCCACAATTGATACGTTGCGGATGCGTTGACGTAAATTTGACAGAAAACCTATGGGAAAACTGTCAAATCCACGCAAACGCATCCGCAACGTATCAATTGTGGGCCAGCCATAACTGCGAAGATGGATAGAATAGGGCAAAGTGAAAACACACTTGAATGACATTTCTCGCTCCATTGAAAATTATGTGCGGACCATTTCAGTTTCATTGGAAACGAACCTGTGTTTTAAGTGACGGGTGTTAAAAATTATGTGCGGCAAATGAAAATCATACTGGCTCACATGATTTCAATTCGAAGCAAAAATTGACCGATTTAAGTGCCAATTTTAATAATAAAAATTATTGATTTATTTTCAGTGATGAAATCTTATGAATATCGAAAGTTTATTTCGCTGAGTGTAGAGAGGTGAAGATAGATTTTTCACGTTTTCGGTCGTCTTTTTCAGACATTTGGGTCATTTCCTGGAGAGATTGGCTCTGAATCCAATCAAAGGACAGATCTTTAATCGAACGAGAATCCGTTCGAGGTGCTTGGGGAAAGGTTTTCCCGTGATGATATCGGCCGCGAATAAAATATTCTCATCGGCTTAAATCGGTTTTACGGATATTGCTTACTTATTTGCACCTTCCGTTATCTTGATCAACCAGCTTGTTTTCCTCCCATAGATTTGGGAAAAACCAGAACCCTCCCCTGAAGGGTCTCAATAAGGTCGGGTAACCCAACATTGGTAGACGGTCTTCCTCGGGAGTGGCGCTTAAGCTATTTTTACTTGTCCACGAGAAACTCGCAAGGTTGACGGGTTACAAGTAGTACTAACAACTGAATAGTAAACTTTGCAAGCAACATCACATTTATGTTCACATTTGATGCAAGTAACCCTGATGACGGTACATAAAGTTAAATAATCAGGATAAAACATTTTCGCAAACATTCGATCACAAAACTCAGCTTCCATCAATCAGCGTAACTTATAGCTCGAATAAGTAATCTGGATGCTCTACCATGAATTTTATGATGATTGCTTTGTTGTGACCTCGATGCGAGTTGAAGCCTCCCTGAATTATTACTTGAATTGATCGAAAGAAGCACCTTATCGGGTGTTATTTTCAATGTCATTCAAAATTTCAGTCAGGTTCTGCTAGAAGTCGCCCACTGTGTCAGGGTAGCACCCCAAGTAATGATGCAGCTTTCACTCTTTATTGGGGTAGTTTTCATTGTGAAAGACATAGGATGATTGCAAACCTCCAGCCAAGGCCCGTCGATGGGAAATTTGCTCTGAATCCCGCGGCGAAATGAAAATCAAAACACATATGCGATTTCTTATTGGTCCAAACGATGAGCACACTTCTGCTCTCCGTTCATTATAAACCCAATTTTACGTTTTTGCTTTTACCTCAAATGCAATGAACTCGTAAGAACCGTTGCGCATCAACATCAGCATAAGCTGGGATCGTGTTTGCATTCTTATACGTATTGGCAGACACAATGTTATGATGCAGAGATAGATTCTCACATAGCTCAACGCGGGTTTCTTAATTGATAAACCGGCATTTCAACCTATTTTGGCGAAAAATGATCCAATAGATCCAAATTCGGTCGAAAGATATTCTAACTAATCTGCTTACGTTCGTTTATAAATATTATTTTTTTCTAGGCAACCCCTCATCCATCATCAACCTGTTTCTATTGAGAACAAATGGCTGAAAATAAATTAGGATTTTTGTTTTGGGTTTGACTTAAGAATGCACTGAGCCGGATATCCATCGAAATTATATTTTAAAGTAATGTACCTGATGTACCTTCACACTTCCCCTGCCACCATCATGGCCCATCGTTTTCGTTGTCATCATCTCGCTGATAACGTCCAATCGAACTGATAAGCACCTTTGATATCGAAAGCCATTATCGGACTGCTGGTGCGCTGCTGCTGCGAATCGGCAAGTTTTGGCACCAGTTTCCTTCGTATCTGGGCCCGAGTGGGACGTTCTTTTTTCCGAAGCCGTATTCTCTTAAAGTGGAAAATCATTGTGACATAGAGAACACCGTGAGCTTATGATTCATGCAATAGAAATTTTTATTGACAGAATTCGGTGCGATAGTGCTTAGTCTTTGTGATATGGAACCGTTGTTTAACGACGCCAGCAAAGTGAAGTGAATTGAATTTGAATACCTAACACCTAGATTTGGTGATTCTCTAGAAGGAAGATGGATGCAAAAGAAGAGCTCGTAAGTAGCGCAACATTTTTTCAGTTGTAGTAAGCAAAACTGATGGTGTAATAGAGGAGCGCCTCGGAAAAAAATCACATTTTGAGTATTTTATCTTCCATGGAGGAGAAATCAATTACGATACAGGTGCAATCAACTGCCCAATCGGTGTGCCATTCCATATGTTGATGACGAATGCCATGAACGGTGCTTATCGTGGCTTGTAGATGGTGTCTAGCAAAGGTGATAAGCGAAAAGAATGAGTCGTCCATGAAGCCCAATCAGTCCAAAGCATTTCCGTGATCAATTACACTCGGGTGCACTTCCATTTTGATTAAAAATCTGTAAAATAGCAACAAACTCGGAGTGATTTGATTTGATACAGTGTCAAGGTGACTGTCGGCAAACCCCAGACAAAGTGGCATATCGATACGAGCTTGAAAATGGATTTGTTTTTCCGTGACGGTTTAAGAATTAATTTCCAATCTGTGCAGGATTATGCTTAAGACGTTACTTTTTTTTCGGCAACCTGATAAGGAATGGTGAAAATAATTATCTGAATCTTCGAGAAAGGTTCCATTAATACTTTCAGCAGATATGATCAAAAGACGTCGAATGCAGTGTTTCTCAATGGGTAGCCCTACTTTTGCTTATTGAAAACAATGAGCATAATCTCGCGTAACACGTGAAAACAGCCTATGATGTCGATCTTCACTTGTTATGTTGTTGGCTGGCACCATCAACAACTTACTCAATGACGCATGCATTTGCGGCCGCGTTTATTCGCCCAAGAGAAAATCGATAAAGAGAATGAATCACTAATGATTGTTTCATTTCTCCTGTTACGCGGAAATGATCTTTAAAAATGGAAATTTTTAAAATGGAAATGATCTTTTAAACGTTTCAAAAACACTAACATGTCGAAAGAAATGTGAGAGAATAGAATATATCTAGAAGGTTTCACTCTAATCTATGGAAACTGCCCCCATATTAATCTCATTGTTCCTATATTCATCTTACGATGAATCAAACAATTGGGCAGTTGAAGGATCGGTTTCGTTTTCTAACAATGTTTGCTTACGTTAAATAACTACAACAAACATTACTAACTAATCCTATCACGTGTATATCGTTTTATTTCAAGTAGGATGAATTGCAAAGTGATGAGATTAATATAGGTACATCTTCCCTACATTCTTTAAAAACATAAGTTCACAACTTCCTACTAATTCTTCGAGTGTGTCACACACTTAAGGTCTAGCTCCACTTGTCCTCTAGCTGGCTGTTTGAGGAAAACATAGTTTTCGCGGGAGTTACCGAAAGTGGAAACCTTGCAAAGACAATTCGCAGGTATCTCTTAATTATACTTCCTGCAATACAAATAAACAGGCAGCACGTACAAGTACGCAAACAACATTTCTTTGGGTAAAATCGTAACATCGTTATGGGAGAGCATTACGCCTCGTATATGGGTCGTTTTGCCTCAATTTTTCACTGGAGACACTTTTGGAGAACATGTTTTGTGTGATCATTTGTTGTTCTACATTGCGCTAGAAGTTTTAATGAAACGCGCGAACTTGAACAATTTTCAATAAATCCAGCCATTTGACGGAGCAGGTGGTATAGTGAGCATGGATTCCTCTCACCCCAGTCGGTCTTTGGTATCAAAGTCAGTCGGCGCCGTTGGGATTCTTTGAGACGAAAAAACTGCTCTGATCAGCAGTTGGTCCCGGCCCATGTGTTCATGTGTTCGATATGTATATGTGACGAACCAGCCTCAGGCTGAAAGTCACGTAAATACGTAACAACAATAACATCAACAACAACAAAAATCCTGCATAAAAACGGCATATGAACGGAAAATATGCTCCACGCGCTAAACAATGGCAACAAATGTATCCATAAAGTCTTTGTTGATCGAAGAAACATGTTTTAAAAATGCCGTACGATACTCCCGCAAAAATGATATGTGCACAGTTCGAAGGAAACATGCAATATTCTACGTTATCTAATTCACATATATGAAATGCCAGATTTAGCATTAATTCATGATATGTTTCATGTCAATTTAAGCCTGATAACGAAGAATTCAGGTCTGTTGTATGAAAGATTGCAAACATTTTTTTTGCTTACACTTGCTTTGGCTTGCAATTGATCAATGGGGAATTTTACGCGTGTGTTAAAATTCACCATTTTTGCCCTGTGTGCATAGTTTAAATCTAGTGGGTATAGAAAGAAGTAAAATGACAAATCGCAAGGAAGGGGACGGGGCCTGGAATTGAACTCCTGATCTTCTGTTCAGTAAGCAAACAATAGTAAATATTAAGCAAGCGATTTGAAAATGGTTCACTGTTGTAGAACCCCTTGGTCTGAGGTACACCTTGCAGCCTACACCTTGCAATACATTCTTGCGCTTTGTGGTACTAGAAAGTTTGTTGTTGTCTTTATTCGCTGTGTTATTTTGAGGGTGTGTTCGTGTGAGTACCGTTATTAGGGGCGAATCATTAAGCTTGAGACCGATGTGCTGGTACTTCCTGAGCCAAAAACGGTATCCATTTTCTTCAAGACTTTTCATCCACTGACCAACACATCGGTCCCAAGCTCGCCCCCTAGTTTAATGATTCGCCCCTAATAAGGTAACTCACACGAACATACCTTCATATATTCGAATCGAATAAAAACAGCAACAAAGATTCTAGTACCTAAAAGGGCAAAGTGCAAGCTGCAAGCTGCAAGGTGTACTTCGGACCAAGGGGTTCTACAACAGTGAATCATTTTCAAATCGCTAGTTTCACATTGATTGTTGGCAGTATGCCAACGTGGTAAGCTCCCCTTGGTGTTTTTAAAAAAAAAACCTAATGTCAAACTCAACGCGGTTGACAAAACTGAGGTTGAGGAGAAGGTTGTTGCTCCCAGTCTCCAAAGCCTCTACAGAGATGAGCACTATACGTGCTCCAGCAGGACGGTGCACCAGACCACACGGAAAATGTTGTCCAAGCCTGGTGTCGGCCTTCTGGCCAAAACTTTGTGGCCTCCCATCTCCCCGGATTTGAGTTCTCTCGACTTTTTTGTTTGGTACTATATGATGTCGAAGCTGAATGACTACAAGGTCAGCACCTTGGACCAGTTCAAGATGGTAATTCTCAAAATCTTGGACGAAATGCGCATGCAATCCACCCGTGCCGCATGCGACGCGTTCGAGAAACGTTTGAAGCTCGTGAAGAAGTACAGAGTTGACCGGTCGAGGAGCAGGGGGGTGGTTGGGGCTATCTTTCCAAGAGAAATGTTTTAAACGCTTCTTATAAACATTGCTTTCAATCAAATGAACCCAGAAACAAAATATTCTCTGATTTTTAAACATATTTTTAAAGTGTATCAGAACTTATTGAATACCGTGTAAATGGAGCCACACAAAAACGTTCAAATTTACATTACAAATCGTGTAAAGTTCTGTTGTAAAAGCTCGTCTTAGTTAGAGCTATTTCATGCTAGTTGCTGCTTTGTGTGGAATGAAATATAATTTTACATGCTCTGCTTATTAAATCACAATGAAAATTAGGATTTTTTTCTTTGCATAGTTAATTATTCCATAAATAGAAGCTACTCCTGATGAAAAGTTATTAATTTCACCCGAAATCACGGTACTTTAAGAGTTCCACACTTCCTTGTATTGACCAGATTTGAGGTCCACAGAAAGAAATGATAAATTTTAACAGACACGTTAAATTTTCCCTCGTTCGTTTTCAAGCCAAAGCTAAAGGGTGAACACGAAATTATTGCAACACTTACAACTGGCTGTAACTTTTTTCCCACTGGACAGAGATTAACTAAATGTTGCACACTTTTTCTTAGACGTGTATTGTTTATGTGAATTACGTAGCTGTGTGGTTTTTTGCGACAAAAATACCAGCTGTCCCATCGTGCTTTGGGAAAAATGCTCCCAATCTGTAATTCAACCATCTCAAGAGTATTAGAAAGGTTCAACGACCGATTGACTTTGGATTACCAGCGCGGAAGAGGAAAGAAACTGGGAGAAGTATATAGGAAGACGTAGGGAAAGGTTAAGGGTAATTTCACCCAAAATCCCAATAATTCAACACGTGATGTTGCCAAAAAGAGCGGTGTTTCGAAAAATTACGTCCAGAAAGTCAAGGCTAGAGCTGGATTACATGAATACAAGGCTCAAAACTTCCCATACACAGATGAACGGCTGCAAATTGTCGCCAAGACCCATGTTAGGAAGCTCTACACGAAAATGTTGACCAGATACAGTTGCTGTGTGATAGATGACGAAACATACGTCAAAGCTGACCTTTAACAAATTCCAGGGCAGGAGTTTTACTCCGGAAAAGATAAATTTACAGTGGATGATCGTTTCAAAAAGAAGAAAATCTCAACAACTGATTCAAACATACATATCTGATTTTGCAAACGAAGAGGAGAAGAGAGATTCAAACGTTATATTTTTGAAATCCTTAGCTAAGGGTTTGAAGGTGTTGTTGGATCACCAACTCAAGGAATAACATTTCCATAAAATGATGGTGATGCCAGTTTCTCTGGGGATTCTGAGAGTTTTGAAAATTTACGTTTGAATCTTTGTTTCCTTCTTTGTTTAAAAAATCAGATACGTCTGTTATCTGAAATTTACTAGACTTAATGCCTCCAAAAACGTCATTTGCCACTTTTGGAGCAGCACAATGGAAAACCACTAGTATTTGGATGGATTTAGCTTCAAGCCATTCTTCTAAAGGTTGTACGGAATCAAATTGCACCACTTTTAAATGGCTGTAACTTTTTACCCAATGGGTATTTTCTATTGAAATTTTGGGTGGAATTAGTTCAATGTGTATTTGTTTACACTGTGTAAGTTTCACTAGCAGATGTGCAATCGTTGCGAAGATGGAGTCGGAAGAACAGCAGCGGCGAAATTTTGTGCCCGTACCTCGAAAATCCGGATCTTTCTCATCGTGCCATCAGCAGGAAGCTGGGAATGGTACATTCTACGGTGTCTCGTGTTTTAAATCGGTACCACGAATGTTTGACCATCGATCGGAAAGAAAAATGTTCCAAAAATGGATCTCCGTATAGTGTTAAGGATCACAAGCGGGTAGTTCAAGCTTTCAAGAGGAATACCAACAGTTCAGTTCGAGATGTGGCGAAGAAACTGAATCTAACCAAAACTTTCGTGCAAGATGCGAAAGTTTTGGTTAGATTCAGTTTCTTCACGACTACACACGTACAAAGTCCAAAAGGCGCCTAATCGCGATGAACGGCAGAACACGGTAGGTAAAACACGTGCACGGAAGCTCTACACCCAGATGTTGACGAAACCACATTGCCTCGTTATGGATGATGAGACGTATGTAAAAGCAAACTTCCGGCAGCTTCCGGGGCTCTAGTTTTTCACTGTTCATCATTAATTCGATGTCCCTGAGGACGTTAGAAAGCCGAAGATGTCAAAGTTTGCCAAAAATATATGATTTGGCAAGCAATTTGCTCGTGTGGGAAGCGGAGCACCCCATTCCTTGACAACTTGAACGGTCAAGCAGGTGTACCTAAAGGAATGCCTCCAAAAGCGTCTAATTCCTCTTTTGAGGTCACACGATGGTTCTACGATTTTCTGGCCGGATTTAGCCGCGTGCCATTACTCGAAAGAGGTTTTGGAGTGGTACAAGGCTAAGGAGGTCAATTTCGTGCCGAAATTAGAAATAGAAAAATACTTGGCCATCATGAAGCAGGCACTTCGGAAGCATCCAAAGGAAGTGAAATCGGAGTAAGATATGAAGAAAAAATTGATTGCCACCCAATAAAAGGTTGGTCCAAATGTTGTACAGGACCTTATAAGTGGTGTAAAGAAGAAGGTTCGTACATTTGGATATGAAAATGAAATTTTATAAAACAAACATGGGAAAATATTGAATGTTTTATAAAAAGATATAACATATTTTATTTCACTCCCTGAAAGTTTGAAATTGATTTGTTGAACGGGTGAATTTTGCCGCATATTTGTGTGTGTCGCAATTTGATTCCGTTCACCCTTTAAAAGTTTTCTGGAATGGCATGACACTAATTTCAGCGGCTGGATAGTCATGAAGAAAGTGGATACAGTTTTTGGCTCAGGAAGTACCAGCACATCGGTATCAAGCTCGGTCCCAAGCTTAATGATTCGCCCCTAAGTACGTAACTCACACGAACACACTCTGAAATATTCTGTCATAATAACACAGCAAATCAAAATAAAAACAATGATTCCAGTACCGAACAGCACAAGAATGTATTGCAAGGTGTACCTTAGACCAAGGGGTTCTACAACAGTGACCCAATTTCAAATCGCTAGTTTCATATTGATTGTTGCTAATTCGGCGCATTTTGTGACCAAGGACATGGTGAAGCGGAAACTCAGAAACAGCAAAGAGAAAGTAAAGGATGGAAATGACAGCTTATAAAGGGGATGAGAAATTATAAAAAGATACCGGATAGGACTGTTCAAGCACTAATGGATACCGTGAAGCGAAAGTTTCGAGAATTTTACCAAACAACTTCACATAAATGATCAAATATACGTAAACTGAGCTTAATACATGTATAAAACTAGCCTAAAAATTTGGTTTTTTCCGATAAAAACATGAAATTTTATAGTAAATTAACTGTGTTGCAATAATTTAATGTTCGCCTTTTACTGCTCTTTCATTGATTGCATCACTTACCACACTGAGAATAATTCCATGGCTGTACCAAAAATTAAATAATGGCCAAGATGACTATTGCATATGATGGTTAAAATAACCATAAATATTGTCGAATTCAGCACGTTCATGGCATTCTTAACTATAGTCATAGTAACAAGGGCTGTTCCGACGTTATAGTCGATGCAGCAATGTATATTTTCGATGCTTGTCTTTACCATTATTATAGTCGGTTGAAAATCACTATATTGCCATAGTCATCCTTACTCCCAATAATGGAGATATTGACCATCAAATTTTTTTCAGAGCATAGTAAATCCTTGATCTGAAAATAACTCTACCTCACTAACACAACTATCCTTCACTTAAAATTGTGGAGACGGAGGGAAATACACGGTCCCAAACAATGATTACCAAAACTAATCATCCTTCTCTTCCTCAAAGACCCTGAATTGGTGAACTTGTACATTGAAGATGAATACTATGTACTCCCAAGCTACATTCATGCGGTACTCTGTGCAGTTACAATAGTTATGATCAGTAACGGAGGACCAACTACGACACACACGGACTAGTTATAAATAAAATGATAACCCCCTTAAATAAAGCCTGTCCACGTTAAATTTCGGAAATTTTTCTTTCAGTGAAGTTTTTGAACTATTTAACGGATCGCTGAAACGTTTCAATTTTATGACAGCTGAAACTCTCCACATTATTTCGTGGTACAACAGGTTTACATTCGTGTTGCATTTGGTAAAATGGCGTCGAATCGAATTTTGTACGAACGGCAGCAAAATCGGACGTTGTCGGTACGTGATCTTGTCAAGATACTAAAAATACCAAAAAGTACCGTGTTTTGTGTTCCAAAATTGTTTGACCAGCGCTAGACTGTAGATCGAAAGGTTGGAAGCGGAACAAAGCGAAAAGTATGCTCCCTCCAAATGGTCAAGAAGGTGGTAGCCATTATTGAGAAAAATCCCAACCTTTCTGTGCGAAATGTGGCTCGCAAAGTTGGGAAATCAAAATCATGTGTGCAAAACTAAAGCAAAGTGAAAAAAGTTCCCAACCGTGATTACAAGCAAAATTTCACTGCAAAAAGTCGTGCTAAAGGAGCTTTACACCAAGTTTGTGCAAAAACAAATTCTCGTACCTTAATGGATGACGAAACATATGTGGTCGACGACTTTCAAAAGCATCCGGGTCTAGTTAAAAAAACTACAACAACAACTAATCTGCAACTTCGATACCACGAAGGTTATAGTGGAGGGACGTGAAAACCATAATGACCAACCATATCTATTCCTACTTTTAAAACCCTTGCCAACCTTCTACACCACTAAAATCATTTCTATCTTGCCCAACCCTATTCCAGCCGTTGGGCGCCACCACGAGGAGCGAAATAAGGTGCCTGAGTGTGTGTTTGTGTGTTTATACTTTTATCTATAGCGCAACGTGCACGATAGCTTTGCGAAAAGACTCAATTCTTTCGCGAATTATTCAAAATCCGTCCTTTTCAGGACGACCAATCCAATGTTGAGAGAGTTTGTTTAATTTGAATTTATCTTACCTATTGGCAGATAGTGATGGCTAAATCAATTTTAGTTTTCTTCTCGTCGCACACTTCGAGCATTGTGCATAATTTATAAATGGCTGCCGTCACGAGCAACTGAAACCAATTAGCAAACAGCAGTGGCTAAAACAATTTTAATTTTCTCTTCGTTGCATACATTGAGCATTGTGCACAATTTACAAATGGCTGCCGTCATGAAAAATTGAAACGTCTTATGGCATGGGCAGGGTGACAATTGAAAATCTAAAAATAAGTGACCGTACGAAATATCGTTAAAAATTAAACGCTTATAACTTGAAAATGTCTCGATAGATTTTAAATATGTTTACATCAATCGGTTGGAAATTTTCGCGCGTACGCGTCGATTATCAAAAATTATCCGTCAAAAATTATAAAATATTGCAAATAGAAATTAAAGTTGATGTTTTTTAATTTTGTTTTGGAGCCTAAATTTACTAAATTTACGTTCCTATCACAGATTTCATATGTAAGCAAGGGAGGTCTCATATGCAGCAGTGAACGACTCAAATGTGGACTTGGCAGGTGGTGGTGGCACGTACCATAGAAGGTGCAGTGGCGACCAACCAGTGGACAGGCTGATTGCTTTGCAGGCTGTTGCTAGCAAGCCCTTGGCTAAGCAACCGTTGCTAGGCAGCCACTCAAATGCAGTGGTGTGCCCAGTAGCCTGGGACACGGATATATGAAACAAAATTATTTTCGTTCCCTATTGATTTTTGGGAGCCTTTTGGTTCCTTTAATAACTGTGCAAAATTTCACTCGATCGGTGAAACTATATTTTAGCGCTCGCAGTTTTAATTTTCCATAGTATAATGGGAAAACTTACCTTTTCAAAGAAATATCTGGCGAGGTGACCTGTTGTCTCTAAAAATAAATCAATCCCTTAACTTCCTGCGAAATTTTTCAAAAAAACTTTTCTTGAAGACGAAAGAGATCCGACGCTTGTGGAAAAAGTTATTAAGCTGAAACTGATTGCTATCCAATCGAACGGCTCATTGACTGTTTTTTCTAGCAGCACAGTTCCTCCATGCAGAGTGAACATAAACAAACACAGTGGTTGCTTCGCGCAGCCGCAGCAGGTTGCAGGTGGCAGTGCTGCAAGAGAAAACAGTTCAATGAACCGTTTGATTGGATAGCAATCAGTTTCAGCTTAATAACTTTTTCCACAAACGTCGGATCGCTTTGCGGTCTTTGAAGAAAAGTTTCCTTGAAAAATTTCCCAGGAAGTGGTTGTATTGATTTATTTTTCAGGACAATGGATCACCTTGCCAGATTTTTATCTGTAAAAGTAAGTTTTCCCATGGAAAATCCTATGTAAAATTAAAACCACTAGCGCTAAAATATAGTTTCACCAAACAGCTGAAATTTTGCACAGTTTTTACAGGGTCCAAAAGGCTTCCGAAAATCATTAGGGAACTGGAATTTAAATTTTGTCCCAGGCTAGTGCCCAGGTCGGTGATGATTTGTTGCCAGCCGGTGGGCGCCACCTCGAGGAGCGAAATAACGTGCTTGAGTGTGTGTAATATGCTTGGTAGCCATCTTTATCTATAGCACAACGTGCATGGCAAAAATAAGCTGCTTCGTGAAAAGACGACAAGGTTTCAATTCCAATCGGGATTATTTCAAATCCGTCTCCCCCTAGATTATGGAGAGTGTGGCTGTTTGTGGAAGACCTGTGAAATAAGAAGAAGATAGTAATCCATTTAATTACAACTACCTTTATTCTTATCTTGACAGATACGTGTATTTCGTCTACAATGTGCAGACTTCTTAGTGTCGTGTACTAATACTCGAGTATTAGTACACGACACTGACCCTGTTTTCCGGAGCTTGCCCTTCATAATCTCCCAGAAATTTTCTATTGGGCGAAGCTCTGGCGAGTTTAGCGTATTGGCCTCCTTCGGCACAAGAACAACATCGTTGGCTTCGTACCACTCCATCACAGGTTTCGCGTAATGGCATGTTGCCAAAACAGAGTGTCACCTTCGTTGCTGTGTCACCTTGAATTGAATGTTTCACTCTTTCGATTACATATGATTGCTTGGCTAGATTTATATGGACTAGATAGGAATTTGGGAGTTAAAATTCTATGACAATAAATCTCTGTCAGTCTATTAGTTGTTGTTTGTTTATAGCACGCGATGGATCTATATCGGGAAATCGTCGTGAGCTGTTTTTTGAACGGTGACCGTCTCGACGACATATTCAGACGTCTGAAATCAAGAGATACCAGGTCGGCTACGTTCAGCAAGGACGCAACGAATCTTCAAGATAGTGAGGGAGCCGATCCTGCGCAAAAAGAATCGCTCAAAACAGAAACTGGCTGCTGATCTTGACGTTTCCACATGAACCGTCCACACCACTCTCAGTAAGGACTTTGGATGTAAAGTTCACAAAAAACGTAAGGCCCATGGATAGAGCCAAGTTTATACTCTCTCAGCACGCTGGTCATGACATCATTTTTTTTCGGACGAGAATTTTATTGTGCTGGAGCGTTGTGGGCGACAACGAGGACAAGCATTCCTGCATCTCAAATCAACAATCTATGGTTCCAAAGTGCAGCGTGATGGTTTGGGGGGCTTATTGAATTCCAACGGCCAACGATTCGTAAAGTCTGTGGCCTCCCGTGGTTTAATAGTAAAAAACACTTTTTTACCTCACAAAGCGACTTTGAGATCACCTGATCAACGAACAGAAAATCAAATCGACCACGTTCGAATCGTCGGTAATTTTCGCTCCGATATTATCAACCTTATTGCAGCATGCATGCGCTCAAAACTTTCCACTGTGTACAACACTGTTCGAAGCTGAATACCGCGACCAAAAACGCAACCAAACAAGTCGAAGTTGCCCAGGACTACACGCATCAGCTGGAGGCAGCCCTTCCAACGGAAGAACAGCTCGGCGCTGTCTCTCTTCTAAATGGTTGGAGAGAGATTCGAACAAGGGGTGTCTCACATGGATTCGATTAATATTATTTGGCCAGAAGACAAATTTGCTAGATTCCTAATTTTTTGTTACGTATTTTCATTACGATATCAATAAAATTGTCGGGTTTCCATAACCTTAAAAAAAAATGAATTCGCAATTGATTTGAAGTGATTGGTCACAGCTCATGATAAGCATGATATCTATCTATGTATGGAAGCCGCCTCGCTAGCAGTAGAATGTTTTCAATGGATGGTAGTTGATGTCCATCGGTGATTGTAAATTGCTTATCTTTAGGGCACCAATAAAAGATAAGCAGTCAATCAATAACTATTCAGATCACATACTGTTCCAAATGCTCGATGTGGTTGTCTAGACCATTAGATATTTGAAAAATTCTATGACAGCTAGTCAAAAGTTTTAGTCAATCATATTGTCCAGCAGTATTGTGGATAGATTCTACCAGCGCTGTACTTCCAAAATTATGGCATTTGAGTCCTCCTCAGATTAATCGTTAAAGGTGCAGCTATGAAGCAAGGCCATTTTCGAGACTGCTGGCTTCTTTTCCTGGTCTGATCTAAAGACTTTCCCAGAAAATATGGACGCATCTAGTTTTCAGTAAAAATACTTCACAAGTGTTGGAAATTCAATTTTTTTTAGATATACTGTTAACATGAGAGAAGCGCATCAGGTTAGTGTTCTCAATATTTGTAATCTAGCGATTGTACGCTAACTAACGTACACCGTGTCCAATATATTCTCATACAAAATAAAACTCTATTTATTTCAAATCGATAATCCAGATTTTATTGATAATTTTACCTATTATATTGCAATATAATACTAATCAGCTACATCATATGTTTTGAAATAACACCGCTTTTAACCTTCTTGACTAGCTCCAGACGTTTTTCGAAACCGTCACAGGCGGCACGCACGACTTCCATCGGCATTTCGTCCCAAATTCGTTTGATTACGGTTTTGAATTGGTTCATATTAGACGCTCTGTGGTCATTTACCTTCGCCAGCATGTATGACCATACGAAATAATCCAAGGGATTCAGATCTGGTGAACTGGGAGGCCATTCATTCTTGTCCAAAAAGTCGGTCAAATTTTCTCGGCACCAGCCCTGAACGAGATTTGCAGTATGCGATGGCGCTCCGTCTGGCTGAAACACATAGTGATCATCTCCAAACACCTCTTGTACATATGGCTTGACAACTTTCTCCAAAACTTCCGTTTTATAATATACGGCCTTCACTTTAACACCTTTTTCGATGAAAACCAGTGGTAATTTGCCTCGCTTGCAAATTCCTCCCCAAACCATCACTGACGCAGCACTTTGGAACCGTGGAATATTCCTATCACTCTTTGGAACAGTTCTCGAAGAGAGAGCCCACAATCTGTCGTTCTGGACATTGTGGGATTGTTGCAAGACGAATAACTTTTCGTCGGAAAAGATAAATTCTTCCCTACCGTGCCACGACAGACTTGCTCTTTCGAGTGGTTTCTGCTTGGAAGGTTCCGAAACTCCGTGAACCTTACGTTTATTGAAAGCTTGGAATCCGAGGTCATTTTGCAGTAAATTGTGCATTGACGATCTCGATACATTCAGATCTGCGGCCATTTTACGTACAGAGCGCTGTGATTTTCGTCTAATCCGTTTCCTGGCCACTTTAACAACTCGTGCAGTCTGCACCGTACAAGTACGACCGGATCTCTTCCGGTCATCCAACGAGCAAGTGTCACGGTACCTTCGGATGGTTCGGTACACAAATTCCCGCTTTACTCCGAGGTTTTTCAAATTTCTGAAAATAGCGCCCGGGTGCTCACCTTTCACAAACTTTTTTATCATTACAGCATGAAACTCCTTCATCGCTGGTAAAAGATAAACACCGAATGAAAACTATCGGACATATCCAAAAAGCGTTTGTATAAACATAATGCAAAACTACACCAACACATACGTGAAGCATGTTGAGTAGTTGCACGACACCAATGCAAGGAAAAAGTGTATGAGAATATATTGGACACGGTGTACATTCGTGCGCGTAATCATACTCTTTATTTTTTTTTAAAATATTTATAATAGTTAGCTGCCCCGTGTTAATATGTTCTCATCTCCCTCCCAAACCTAATACGAATATTGGCGTAAGAGGGGGGTTCATCTCCGTAACAACGAAAAAAACATTCTTGGTGGTATACCATTCTATCGTTTATTTCGCGCAATTGCAAGACGCAAGACCTGGCCAGAAGACAACAAGATTCTTGTGGCATAGATAGAAGTAGTTTTTGTAAGCACTTTTTGATGTTTATTTCATCGCTCATTGAAGCAGTTGTGATTGGGTAGGGGAATAATACCACAGCCCCGAATAGCTTGCCAAACTTTGCGACTTGAATGGATGTCTCAGACTGGTTCAATACTTCTCTTTCACGCACCGTATAATATGGTTGCCCCGACAAAGATTTGTAGTCGAATTTCACGTAGGTTTCATCATCCATGATTATACAGTATGAATTCCCAGCAAACATCGTATCGTAAAACTTTCGCACACTGAGCCTGATCGATACTTCTGGTTTCGGGCTCCGTTTCGGCTTCTTCTGCTTCTTATAGGTTCAAAGATTCAAACGTTTTTTGGCACGACGAACATTGGACTTCAAAGTGTAAACTGTTTTGGCCACATCTCGATATGAAACCTCCTTCTTGTGCTCGAATACCTTCAGTATACATTTATCCAAACGAGTGTTATCAGGACCTTTTCTTTTCGACCTGACTTCGGTTTAAATATCCTCAGTAAATTTCCTGATTGCTGTTTACACGGCTTACTCACTTACTCCTATCATTTTTGCCAACATCCTCAATGACATCCCGGGTTCTGTACATCATTTGTGCACAATTATCGACGTTGTTCCGCTGAAAGTTCGCGCAATTAAACAATTAAACCACGACACAAGTACTGAAAGATAACGGTAAACAAAAAGATACAGCCATAAAAAAGAACTAGTCCGCAGAGATTTTTCATAAGGGCCTAACTGACAAACGTAAACAAGGGCTTTTTCCGGGAATACATCATCATTGAAAACTCGCCTAATCAATTCACCACGGTCATTTCGAAGAGGAAGAGTTCATCTATACGATAGAATTGGAGGCTTACATAGGTAACCCTTGTGCCACGAGAAATTTACGGAACTAACTGCGGTTTCTAACTGCGTCCATAGTTTCTGGGGCAGTCTTTAGAAAGCAGTCATGTTTATAACTCCTTTTCGTCGGTGAACAGGATAATGAACAGGATTACCGGATTTTTCCCCTTTGCGAAAATTCAAGATTTTCTTACACCGCTCGACTTGGTAATCGTGTGAATTTTTTTTCCGTGCCCTCGACTTCACCCCGCAATCTTCCTTTACGATCATCCGTGCCGTAAAGTCGCTGATGTTCCTGTGTTCCTTCGCCATTTTCCTCATTGAACGCACTGAATTCGCCCGAATCTTCCTTTTGATGGGAGCGATAACCCTCGGAATCCGAGCTGACCTCGGACGACTAGTGGCCACCTTCGCGGATAGTTTGCTATTCGACATCACGAAAACGCTGCCACTTGGTCATGGCACAGTTGTCAAACTAAGCAAATCGGCTTCTTTTACTCGCAGCCTACTATGATATGAATTATTAGGTGAAACGGGAACCTTATTTGTACGAACATGATTGTGCATTGGGTATTACGCCTTCTAATTATTTTCTGACTGTACAGGGTTGACCCGATTAAGAGCAGCAAAAATAAAACGTCATTGCTTTGAATTGAAATGAAATTTTTTACTGGTTCTTTTTGGGTTATCTTACTAACATATTAATGTACAACATGATAGACTTAGAGTTCAATTTGGTCACTTTTTGATTTGATGATTGCCTTGAGTCATTTCGGGAAGGCATTAAAAGCGGCACGCATCTCTTGTTCAGGAATCTCATTCCATATTTTCTGCAAAGTTGCTTTGAATTTCTCAATGCCCGTTGGTTCGGGGTTCTTAAAATTTTCTTCCATAATGTCTCAAATGGAAAAGTCCAATGGGTTTACATCTGGTGAAGATGCCAGCCATATTGTAATTCTACAGGGATAAAGTCCGGCAAATTATTCCTGCACCAGGCCTGCATAACTTTTTCATAATGTAAAGGGGCAGAATCCTGTCGAAAAGCTCCTTTGGAGCTTCCAAAATGGTTGAAGCATGTTTCATCATGTCCTTTCAAAACATTGTTGAAGTAGTAATTGGCATTGATTTTTACACCATTTCTATGAAAAGTAGAGGAGGTCCGCTCTGAAAAAAGAAGGTCGGAGTTCCTAACATCTAATGACACTATTATTTTTGTTTGCTTTTGTTTACTTCCGTAAGTCCGTGTATTTTGAATTTTGTGTGTGCTCTGAATTTCAATTCTTCTTTATGTACATTTCTGATGGTTTTACGAGAGATCTTTGACCATATTTGGCATGTTCTTTCTTTTCTTGTAGCCGCAAATATGTGACAAGGTCTCTTACCTTGCAAATGCCACTGTAAAATTTGATTTCGCTTGTAGTCAATTTTTTCTCCTTGTTCTAGTTTCTAGTAATGATGTCAAACTATTACCAACAATCAATATGAAACTAGCGATTTTAAATTGGTTCACTGTTGTAGAACCCCTAGGTCCGAAGTACACCTTGGCGTCTGCATCTTGCTATACACTCTTGCGCTTTTCAGTACCTTTCGGTACTAGTATCTTTGGCTTTGTTTTGATTCGCTATGTTATTTTGACAGAATATTTGAGGGTGTATTGGTGCGAGATACGTTATTAGGGGCGAATCATCAAGCTTGGGACCGAGCTTGGGACCGGTGTGCTAGTACTTCCTGAGCCAAAAAATATATTCATTTTCTTCAGGACTATCCAGCCGCTGCTATACACCACAGAAAACATAAAAAAAAAAAATATATAACAAAAAACCAAAAACCAGAAACAACGATGCAATCATAACATAAATCAAAAAATTCACGCTCCCCCCTTTTTTTTTTTACTCACACCCCACAAAGAGAAGTTTTGCCTCTCCCCCCCAAACCAAAAACGCCAGGGCAAACAAAAAAACAAAAAAACAAAAAATGCACCACCTCGCCCCTCTATTCTATTTCAGCTCTTCTCTGCTTGCCTGACCAATTTATTGATTCGTTCGTTTGCTTCTGTTGTTGATTTTTTTTCTTTTCTTGATTCGATTGTGTGCTCCAAGCTTCCGATCGGGTCACTTGGTGATTGTGTGATACTGCGTTCAAAGCAAAAATGAATCGGAAGCCGAAAAGCACCATGTAGGCAGTAAATACAGCGGGAAAAACAGAAAATATGTAGCAATTAAACGCCAAGTGTTAATATAAAGTGACATGTGTTCCTTTAGGCCAGTATTTTCTGTTTTTTGGTAGATACTGATGATGGCACAGGTTACTTAGTTGGTAATGGTACGGCATTACCAACCCGGATGTAGTGGATTCCCTATCCGGTATAGAAGATTTTTCACATGTCACAACACAAAAATGTAAGCATTCTTGTTGAAATAGACAATAAGCGAATGTTTGTTTAACGAACGATAATCGACGATATGGATATTAAACCCTCTTCAATTGAAATCTCGATAACGATTTTTCTTGCATGTTATGTGATATAAAATTCATAACGTGTGCATAACACATTGTGTCAATAGTCCTGAAAAAATTGTCACGACTAATCGGATACGTGTGACAGGAAAATTAAAAAAAAACTTATTGAGTAGGCTGATTTTTCCCAGACGGTACATACTTAACAAAACTTTCAACGCTGTCATTCAAAGCCACTCAATCAACGAAAAGTTTTTTTTTAATTCCTTGATTATCGAGATTTTCAGCCCTGGGCTGGTTCATCACCCGTCGTAGTCACTCAAATACCTTTTTGGGTATTTTCATAATTTGTCCGGGGGTGAGATTCGAACTCGTGACTTTGACGTGAGAGGTATGGATGTTTACCACTACGCCGGAGTCGCTCCCATCAACGAAGAGTAAATCAGTGGTAGGCAGAGCTGTTGTCCATTCGACTTGCGTGGTGGAATGAAGTAACTACACAAACTTCTAATCTTGTTCACTCACTGAGTTCCTGCGTATCATGTTTTTACCAATACATTTATCGATGTGGTTATTTCAAGCACGGATAACAATAAATAATTTTGACCGATTTTTTCGGCAGTCACCAACACTGGATGGAATTAGATTGATCCTGGTTCGAACCATGGTTTGTCATGTAATCCTTGAATAAACCCTTATTTTTCTACAAAATTCTAAGGATTATCATAAAAAATTTGGAACATATGAAAACAGTATCTTATAATAACTATAATTATTGCCTTGGAAGGAAATAATTATGTGTTGGTGATTCAAAATTTGCATTCTTATTACATCGAAGGTATGATCCTGCTTCGAACCATACTGATCGTGCTTTGGATCATTCATGTTCTTAGTTGAAACTATTGGTTTCAAAACATATTTTGTTGGCATTAAGATATTATGGTCCTTCGAGGGTGTGGAAGAATAACTTACTCACATTCTGTATGTTGAATAACATTCGGGCCGTTCAAATATAACGTAATGCACAAAGGTAGATTGTTGAGTACCTTCGATCAACTCGTCACGCACTTTTCCTATACCAATACATGCAATGAAACGCATATTCAGACTACCCCACCTCCTTTTGCGTTACGTAATATTTGAACAAGTCCTGAATGGGTTTCAGTGCCTTATTTTTCGGATGGACTCCAATTTGCTGCAGTGGATATAAGTGGCATCTTGCAATCCAATTTGTAATTTTAAAGTGAAAAACCCAATTTCAGGGTGATATAAATAATATATTTTCAATAGGTGAATCAAACACTATAAAATAAAATATAGAAGAACCAGATACCATGTATTTAATGCACTTTCAAAGTGCACTTCAACTTCAAATTCAGTCACTTCAACTTAATCTAATCTTACATGCTTTTTCGAAACACGTGAAACGTGTGTCTCAGAAGCAACAAGTTGCTTTGTTTTACTTCTCTTGGTTTTCATCTGGCACTTCCTTTTTGCAGATATTGGTTTCCTTTCTGTAGCTGATCGATTTCCAGCATTTTAAGTCTTTCCCGAGTTAATTTAAAACGCTACGTTTCCAAAAACAGTTGCTCAGCTCGGGTAAGGTCATCAGCTTCCCGATCTTCATCAGCCTTCTGTATTGGAGGAACCAAGCAGAGACAAACGGAGGGAATCGGGCGGAATATCGGAAATCGGAATACTGAATAAACGGTTACGACACGGAACTTGTTTGAAGCACGTTTTTGTATATATTTACTGTACTTTTACGAAAAAGATACAGAGTCGAATCAGGAAAATAACAAAATAAGAAAAAATACACTACAAAGTGAAATACGGTATAAATCTAGTTTTACTCTACGATGTATATAAAGCCGTGTTGCCAGTATCTCCACGCTCCTCCTCAACACCGGCTTTCTAATCTTCTAGGCCACTCAATCGTCGAAGTTGCTCAACACGAACACGTGCCAATAATATTTCGTATCGATATGTTTCGTCCTGTTGCTAAATTTCTCTGACCGTAGCATTTTCAGGCAAGATTGGTTGTCCTCGTTGAGCTATATGATTTGAACCTTCTCTCCCATATCGTGTAGAAGCCGCTGTAGCCAGATTGCCTCTTGAGATGCTTCTGACAAGGTGACGAATTCGGACTCCGTAGTAGATAGGCAAACGCTGCTCTGCTTGCGGCACGCCCATGATATGGTACCGCCACAGAATTTGAACAGAAATCCGCTGTTGGATTTGCGATCCAAACGGCACTCCGCCCAATCGGCATCAGCATGGCCTACCAATCCAGAATCATCTCCACGACTGCCGAGCCGCAGTTTCAGGTTGATGGAACCCTTTAGGTAGCGCACTATTCTTCGTAATTCGTTCCAGTCACGCTGCATAGGGTTCGAAAGTTTTCGACTCAGGATCGAAACAGGAGCTGCGATATCACGATTGACAGCAACGAACAGTAACTTTCCCACTAGCTTTTGATACTCCGAGTTGTCAGGAAGAGGTTGATCTTCGGCATCCGGCTTGTAATATCCAACGTCGATTGGGATGCAGACGATTTGGCATCCTGAAAACCAGCTGACTTCACGATGTCCGCAATGTACTTACGCTGCGAGATGTGGAAGTCACCAGCACCATCACGTTCCACTTCGATGCCGACATAATTACGAGCTTCTCCAAGGCTGACGATTTCAAAATTCCGAGCTAGAGTTTGGCTTGCCGATGTAATTATTCCTTCTTCCTCATTGGCGATGATCAAATCATCAACGTACACCAAGATATAGCAGCGTTTGCCGTTGACTACCTTGCTGTATAGGCATGGATCCACTTTACTTCTAATGAAACCGTCACCTTCCAGTGCTTGATGAAGTTTGATGTTCCATGCGCGAGCGCTCTGCTTCAACCCGTACAGACTACGTTTTAAACGGCAGACCTTGTCTTCAGCACCTTTGACGACGAACCCCGGAGACTGGCGCATAAACAACTCCTCCTCAAGGACGCCGTTCAGAAAGGCCGTCTTAATGTCATACTGCCTTACAACCATTCCTTGCTTCGCCGCAACCGACATAAGAGTTCTAAAAGTAGTCTGACGAACGACGGGCGCGAAGATTTCGTCGTACTCACTGCCGTATTGATGGTTGTAGCCCTGCGCTACAAGTCTGGCCTTGAACCGAACGGACCTCTTTTGAAACAAGTTTTTGTATATATTTACTGTACTTTTACGAAAAAGATACAGAGTCGAATCAGGAAAATGACAAAATAAGAAAAAAATATACTACAAAGTGAAATACGGTATAATGCTAGTTTTACTCTACGATGTATATGAAGCCGTGTTGTCAGCATCTCCACATTCTGATCATCTATCTCTCGTTTCTCCATTTCCTTGATAATTTCAACGTCAGACAATATTCCGTACGACACCTATAAACCCTTTTGAGGACGATTGGTTTTGTTCGCAGATATTCGAGACAATGCTACAGGCGTTTCGGTTTTAACTGGATCAATGATATTCAACTGCTGGTTCACAATAAGGACATTTATAAGTTTCTATGGATCGTTAAACTTGAGATGAATGCGAAGTTTATCAATTGAATCGTTGTCAATTTGGACACGAGTTTTCTTGTTTGTTCGCAAACAGCATGGCTTGTTGGAATGTTCTTTGTTGAATTTTCTATCTCGGAGTCAAGTTCAAATGAATTGTCCCGCCCGGAAATGTTGCAGTTGGTCACTTTGTTCACATACCAAACATCTCGGTGACTCTTCTTCGGGCGTTGATCCTTCAATGGATTCGTTGGCTTGCTCGATAGATTCATGAAACGATGTATCGTTAACAGAAACTGGCTTGTTGAAACCTGAAAAATACATATTTGAACAATCACTGCTTCCACTTAGGTTATTATTCTGATCATTTCGCTGGACGTCTTTGGCAGATTGAGGCAGAGCTTGATGTTGTTTTCAATACTTTGAATTTCCAATGATGGCTAAGGGATGCTTAACAAATTCAACTTCATGCAGTCAACCCAACGGACGCTCTTCCAAGTGCTTCTGGTGTCCACTTCGAGACATCAGGATGTCTTTGTAATAACTGTTTTAGTCATCCTGTCGATAGAATTCCTCCTCTGAAGGGATGCGAGTTCGGGAGTAGCCTCAAGAATTTCCTTCGTAGTTTTG
>JAHHFK020002669.1:0-49958 GCA_024533555.2 Aedes koreicus | reverse complement strand
TTCAGCTTCCATCGTGGGACAATTCCATCCGGAATAAAAATTCATGGCAAAATATTACAATTCAAGGACGGACAAGGAATGAACGTACGCCGAACACGATATACATAACCGGAAAAATAAAATGAACGAAAGAATCCCGGCATAAACCGAGCTCAAACACGCGAAGCCACTCCATAGGATAAAACACTTCTCCCGACAGATGGCATTAACCCGGGAGTATTCGGTAAGTTTTCTGTATCTTATTTAAATTCATTTCATTTTAGGTTTCGAGACTCTAACACGGACAACGGAAAACATAAAAATAGAACGGAAAAGAACGAATCCAAAAATCTAACCTCATTTGCTGAAAAATGTTGCGAGAGCGATTGATATTCCCACAAAGATGAACTGGTGAGTTATTTTCAAAGACTTCGACTAACCTACATAAGTACTAACGTAGAATAAGTAGATTTTCGAACTTCCTGTTAAGGCTAGGCAAACTATGTTTCTCCACTAAGCTACTAAAATAGTATTTAAGCTCTTTTCGCTAACCATCGAACTTTGCGAATGTATTATGGACCATGATTGGTTTTTAATTGCACATATTTTCTCAGTTGATTTTCCATCTAAATTTTTCGACGTGTTTTTTTTTCCTCTTTTGTACATTTCCAAAGTTCGGACAATGTCATAGCTTGATTTTAGTCATTCCTAAAAACCTTAGCAGTTGATTTACCATCGAATGTTTCGAAGTATTTTTTTTTATCTCTTGTACATTTCCAGAATTAGGGCAATGTCATAGCTAGATTCCATATGCCTAAAACTTTTTCAAAAAATTCGCATGAAATATTCCTAATACATTATTATCGTTGTCTACAAGCTCATAGCTGTCGCCTAATACACGTTTTACATGTGCTTCAACATACTTTTGACCTAATTTCGCACAATAATCTTTAGATTTATCTGAGAGCACCGTATTTTTCTTAAGAACCTTTTCTCCTACACAATACTTTGGTGCATTTTTGTTCGAACGTAAATTATAGTATTTCGATTGCTTTTGATAAGCTTCGGATAAATTCTTTCTAATATCGTTGTATAGTTTATCTCTTTCTTCGTTTGTTAATGTTGAACTATTCTGAGAGTTGGTGTTCCGTAGTCTTTCGTATTCAGTACCGTTAGAGATCTGATTCCTACCAAACGTTATAAAATAAGGTGAATATCTAGTCGACTCATGTACTGATGTACGAATAGCATTGGCAATTTCCTGTAATTTATCAGACCAGTTTCTGTGACTACCTTTAATGGTGGCTCTGATAGCACTTGTAATGACTTTATTCACTCTCTCAGTATTATTTACCTGAGGGTGATATGATGGTGTTAGCCAATGTTTTACTCCATAGTTGCTTAAGAGATCTGCAAATTCCTTTGAGGTGAACTGCGATCCGTTGTCGGTCAGTATCATCTCTGGTACTCCAAATAATAGAAACACAGCTTGTTCCAAAAAATGAACTAATGTTGAAGCTGTTGCTTGACGGAATGGTTGCACCAAAATAAACTTGGTGAACACGTCTGTCACTACTAATAAACAGGTGTTTCGTGCTTTACCTGATGCTGGGAATGGGCCAACATAATCCAATGTAACGAATTGCCACGGATGTTCACAGAATTTCTTTTGGGAACCCATAGGTGGTGTTGGGTTGACGTTTACACATTTCGATGTCTTACATGGTATACATGCCTTGCAATAGGCCTTTGTTTCTTTTGCCATTCTAGGCCAAAAATATTTCTCCTTTACTGCGTTTAACGTTTTGTCATAGCCAAGGTGAGCTTGATCATGAATATTGATGATTATCTGATTTCTTTTTCTGGTGGATAATATTTCCAATTGAAGCGCTTGTCGCTAACCTTGTTGGAATCCTCCGTGTACTTGAAGATCTTGCCCTCTGATACCATAAAATCTTTGTACTTCTCTGGTTGCTCTTTGATGTTCTTCTTTAGCTCTGAATAATTGTAACTAACTGAATCGATTGCTTCTATTCTTGAAAGGCAATCAGCTAGCACATTTTCCTTTCCTTTCCTGTACTGCAATACGAAATCGTAGGATTGCAGCTTTAGTGCCCATCGTAGGAGACGTGAGTTAGCGTTTGCTGCCGATATTGAGAACAGCCAGGTGATGCTCTTAGCATCAGTTATCACTCTGAATGTTGACCCCTCTACATAATGCCTGAAGTTTTCTACTGCCAGCAGCACACCTAAACATTCCTTCTCCGTTGCTGAATATTTCCTCTGAGTGCTGGTTAATTTCTTGCTAAAATACCCAATGATACGTTTGCCTTCTTCGAACTCTTGTAGCAACGCAGCTCCAACTGCTAATTGTGATGCGTCTGTTTCTATTATGAACGGTCTCGAGTAATCAGGGTTAGCAAGTACCGATGCTGAAGTTAAAACCGATTTTAACTGGTTAAGACCTTCTTCTGCTTCCAGTGACCATTTAAATTTACGCCCTTTTTTTAACAGCTCGGTTATGGGAGCAGTAAGATGACTGTATTTAGGTATGAATTTTTGATAAAACCCCATTAAACCTAGCAATCGCCTTACTTCGCGAACAGTTTTTGGCTGTGGATAATTTAGAATGGGTTCCAATTTTGCGCTGTCCACAGTTAAACCATTTTCTGTTAAAATGTAACCCAAATACCGAACTTGCTTTCTACAAAACCTGCTTTTTTCTACCGAAATAGTTAATCCGGCGTTTTGCAATCTGTTTGCTACCTCTTTGAGCAGTATGCAATGTTCTTCAAGCGTTTCAGTTGCTACAATTATGTCATCCAAGTACGTGAAGACTTTTGGCTCTAAGTCAAATCCAATCGCTCTGTTCATTAACCTGTTCATGGTGAACGGTGCGTTTTTTAATCCAAATGGGACTACTTTGAAACGAAATAAGCCTTTCGGAGTGCGGAAGGCTGTATAATCTCTCGACTTTTCACTAAGTGGTATCTGAAAGTACGCGTCTTTCAGGTCTATCACGCTGAAATATTTGGCTTTTTGCAAACGGTGAAAAATTTCTGACATGTTACGCATTGGGTATGCGTCCTTCTTTGTAATTTGATTGATTCGGCGTGAATCAAGGCAAACTCGAATTTTACCGTTGGCTTTCCTTACGGGTACCAATGGATTCGCATATTCGGCCATGCATTCCTCTATTACATCTAACTGTTTCCATCTTTCTATTTCTGGTTCTATTTTATCCCACATCTTGGGTGCATACCGATACATTGGCAAGTCTTTCAAATTCGTTCCTCCTACCAATTCTATGCGGTGTTCGAGTAAAGTTGTTCTACCAAGATTTTTATGACTGGTGCAAGCAAAATTCCTCAGTGATTCCTTCAGTCCTGTCCTCTCCGATAGGGATAGCTTATGTTCGGTTTCAATATTTTCTATCAGCTCATCTGGATTCCTTGGAAGATCCAAGGTTGGTACGTCTAACGAACTGTCTTCTTCAGGGAGCGATTTAATTAAAACTCCCTCGGGTATTTCTGATGCCTTTAACAAACGAATTGAGTACTCTATTGAATCATCTGCATCCGAATTAAGGTTTGTTTCTATTTGTAGATGGTTAATTACCATCTCTCCACTCAAATTAGATGTCCATGTTAAGTTCAGCTCCTCGATTCGGTCGTGATTGGTCATCATGGGGCTGATTCGGAAAGCTTTCCAGAAATCCATTCCCAAAATTAACGGTTTTCGAATTTCGGGGACAACTAAAGTGGCTATCACTCTAGTTTCATCTCCAAGCGTGTACGGGATGTTAACATAACCAAGACACGAGTGAACGGTATTATCTGCTGTGCTAACTTTAATATTTGATTTCAACATTTTGAATCCGTGAGCTTCAAGCAACTTAAGCTCGCTTATCACGCTAATACCAGCTCCTGAATCCAGTAGAGCGATCACCTCAGTTCCCAATATGTTGACCTTTATGTGCGGACAAGCACTTGGATTAACCCGTACATGAAATAAAGCTGTCTCATTATCATTACCGATTCCAAAGACCCCGGGAATCTCTTCTTTTGGCGAGATGACTGGATCCCCTTGCAAACATCTCGCATTTAGTTTGTCGACGGTGATGTCCTCTGAGGTGTGATCCTTCTATGGTTCTTCTCACAAGTCTGGGTTGTACGACCCATATTTCCGCAAGCGTAACAAAATATGCGCTTAGGTTCGTTACAAGCCCTCCAAATATGACCTGTTCTTTGGCAGTTCCAGCATACGGTATTTTGTGTTTCATTATATGGTCGTGGTCTATAAGGAACCTGCGGCTGATTTCTGCTTGCAGCTGGCCTTGTATTCAACTGCCTTTCTTGGAGTGCATTTATTCGATGCTCATCCTCCGCTTTTGAATGATCAGTATAATAATCGTCCGCTTCTAGATGGTGAATTTCTCCTCTTGTTGTTTGATTCGATCTAAATAAGCTAGGGTCATTTGCATCAATTTTGTGATTGACCTCTATCAAATGCTCCAAGCCTTTTATCCGAAGGACTGATAGACGTGATCGGTAATGGGAGCGCATATTTTCCCAAATTAGCTCAAACAATGTTCTTGATGAAAAAGGACGTTGTAAGCATTGGTTCAGTTTCTCCATTTCAGTCACGTACGCGATGAAAGATTCGCTGCGTTTCTGTTTCAGTTCCCGAATCTGGGCTCTGATTCCCCTATCTCTATTAGGATTGCCATATCTGAACCTTATTTCATCTTCAAATCTCTCCCAACTCGTAAATCTATCTTCTCGGGTAAACCACCAGTCGTATGCTTCGCCTTTCAAACGATGGTGAATATGTATCAACAGCTCCTTTGATGATACCCCCTCGTGTCGAGCTAACTTTCTTATTCGTGACAGAAAATCTTCAACTTGCATTGACCTGTTGTCTCCAGAAAAGTTCAGGTCCCAATTTTGGACTCGAGATCTCCTATAATGACTTCTATTTACACTAGGACTTCGACTAGACGATGAGTATCTTCGATGTCTACGACTGTGTCTTCTTCGAGAGCTTTGGCATCTATTTCTTCCATATTCGCTATTAGAACACGAGCTATAACTATCTGACAGATAGTCCTTTCTAAGCCTATGTCTGTTGATTATCGAAACGTCACTATTTGAATTTGAACTGGAACTCGAGCTTCTCTCAAATCTATGTTTTCTGTACTTTCCATTCCTACCACGGTGACTTCTCTCATCGTCTCGTTTCGAGCCGCGATGTCTTCCGTTTATCCTACTGCTCTTGTGCTTTTCTTCACCTCTCCTGTGTTCGCTAATATATCCATGCTTTTCTTCATCTCTTGTGTTGGTACATCTTTTCTCTTCCCTGTGTATTTTAGAATGATATTGCCTCTCCATCGTCCTCCTACTATCCTTCCCATCACGTCTTAGATGGAACTCTTCCAAATCATCTTCTGGATATCGTCTCTCAGTCTTTGAGCTATCTGCCTTTCTATCAGCTTTCACCTTAGGAATTGCACCCTTTGAAAACTCTAGTAATGCTTTCTTGTTTCTTTCTCCCTTACTTCCTTCTGAGACCAATTCCATTAAATCACTTTTGTTCCCCTCAATCTGTTTCTTCTCTTCCTCTCCTTCGGTTCGGTCATTTCTATCTCCTAAGTTTTCCTCTTCCGGAGGCCCTTCTGCCCTATCCCGAGTTTCAATATCGTATTCTCTGAAAATTCTCTCAATGCGTTCACATAGGTCTGCCTGTAATTTTTCATCCGTTTCGTCATTAACCGCAGCATTTGCTGTTCTAATCAAATAATGACGAAGCCTGGATACAACTGCTCGATCTTTGCGTTTACTTAGATGTTCTTCTAACTCATCAACATTTTTCACGATCACGCTATTTTCGTTCTTTATATTCGCTATCGGCGCGTACGGTACCTTTAACTTTCTGTCTTCCTTGACCAACCGCCTCAACAATCTCTTTTTATCTTCTAGACTCTCTCTTTTGTCCACCCATTGTCTTCGTAATTTTAATTCGTAGTCTACCTCGTCTTCCAAAAGATACTCAACCGCTGGTAGAATATAATCGAAGGCCATTTTGAGCAAACTTGAACAAATTCACTTAAACAATACAAACGAAATCTAAAACTCACTTCACTTCGATATAAAAACAAATAAAAACACCTCAACCAAATTCAAACAAAATTTACCTGAAAACCTTAGCCTATAAAAAAATATTTACAATCAAGTTATCTCTAAATACTATGTGAAAAGTTTAAATTCAACTGGAATGAGTTTCGTGCGGGGGAAGGGTGCTGAATCTCAGTCAAACGCGATGGCTTAAGCGCCACTCCCATTAAGGGAGACCACCGGTCGTGTTGAATATGCCCGACTAATTTTGAAACTGGTTTCTCAGAGGAACCACCCGAACGGTACTTTAGGAAAACCCTACTTCAAACGCACATATGCTGCTGAAACCTCAAATGAACACCTTTTGCCGATAAAATTAACGAAAATTCCACCAATCCATTCAAGTTATATAATTTCCGTAGTCTCTTTAGACTTTAAAGCCAGAACCAACCAACGAACCTGTTTTCAAACGGATGTGCTTGATTTGAATAGACGAACGCAATATTGCAAATGACGGATGAGCCAGCTAAAGGACGAAACGTAAATAAAAAACGGAAACTAAACAACAAACTCCAATCTCAATCTATTTAACATCTATTTACAAGCTTCACTCGTGTTGGACAGAACTTGCTCTAAAGCTACAAATTATCTAACTAATCATGGCCATGAAAACTTTGTACGGACATACCTGCGCAGGTTTTTTCTGATGACGGTGATGGCGGTGACAAGCGAAGCAATGATGATGACGGAACGAAGCGACGATAACTTGAAGCGGTGATGGTGGTTCAGGAATGGCGACGGTTCCGAAATGGCGACGGTTCCGAAATGGCGACGGTTCCGAAATGGCGACGCTTGACCACACAAATGGCGTGTCGCGGTGTACCTAGACCCGTGCGCAATATGGCCGAAACTAGAGTTGCGGAGAGAGTGGCGGCTGGACGGAAGGCTTCCGATTTATATCTTGTCGAGAACGTCCGGAATTGACCGTCTCCTTCAATATAGGAGTCCCCTTTCCCAAGCGACCCGGCTTCGCGTACCTTTCCGCTATGACCGAGCGGGGTTAAGGAAGACTACTATATATTTTGGATAAGGTCCGGTTCAGTGTCCGACACTTGACAACGGATCACTGAAACCGCGCTCTCGGTATCTGTTCCACAAGGATTGTAACGTAGGGTGGAAACACGACGGATTATTGGTGACCGTCGGAATAATTTCGCTAGTTTTTCGAGCGAACTTCACTCTCCTCCGTTTAGCTACCTGATCAGGCGGGCCTTTGCAGGGCGCACGAGTCTGGCGTTCTTGCAGACGACGTTCACCAAATCGCTCAAATCAAATCGTTCAGCGTCCACGATCGCCGAACGAGGAATACTAATCCAGCCCGTACAACACAAAAAGCCCGTCGAACGAGCTGTCCAACGCGAAATGACAAAATTAAAATCAAGAATCACCCGAAATTAAACATTTAGTAACATTACCTTTTTGTACGTATTCACAATTTTAAATCGATTTTAACAGTTATTTGCAACGCATATGCTACACAAAAGCACTCTAAAAACTGAATATACAAAAAAAAGTTACATCTATGAACTGGCTCATGCCATTATTTAAACAAGTCACCTTTGACTAAATACTTGGAACACTTAAAAACCGCGTCAAACACAACTGTTTTCCAGCCGATTCGCTAATGTAATGGCCGGGATTAAAACCTCCATTGCCCAAGAAACCACGGAATCAAAGAAATTGAATCGGACGCGAGAAATGATGTTCGGCTTAGCCATTGTATTGTATTCAGGTGTTCATTTGATTTCCATCTCTTTCGCATATGTAGCCTCCCATAAAAACAAACGTTAATCTTAGCGTTCTATAAAAAAGCTTCCACCTATCATGCAATAAGAAACCCTACAAATGTACAATGAATAACACGACTCAAAACAATAATCCAATTGGAAACGAAAATCTAATTTGAAACACATAATCTACTATCTACACTTCCTTGAACTACAAATCTAGTATTTACATATTTACATTTATACAAAATTGGTCCAAATAAACGCACCGCGTTACAGTTTCCTTTTGCAGATGCTCGCTGTCTCGGTGGATAGAGAATCTTTTAGAGAAGACTTTTCCACTGAAGAGCAGTTTGCTTCCTCGAGGGAGCGGTGGTTTTTCATTCTTTTGTTAAATTATTGGAAACAGGATATCAACGATCGACTTAAAATTAGACCCTTCGATGGAAGAAGCAACGGATAAATTGACCAATTGCAGTTCTGAACTGGTTCATAGAACTTACAGAAACGAACTTTTAGGAATCGATACCAATGGATGGTTCTAATCACTGCTACTTGTGTCTTTGGGGTAGGACATATCTCCAATTCTATTTCTGTCCAATTTATGTGGGCAGATTTTAAAGTGTAAAATGATAACTAGTAACTAGTTTTCGATATTTGCAATCAACTGTATAGCTTTACAACAGAGATGTAGAGAAAGTGTATGTGAAAATGTTCAATCTACAATTGAAATTGTTTGCAATATTTAACCATCGAGATCCAAACCGAAAAACATTCAAACGAAATGAATCGAAAACATAAACCAGCAAAGTGATTCCACAGTAAACTAACGTTTAAAAAATAAATTGTGAAGTTTTTTTCGAAATAACAGAAAAATTTACAGAGTAATCGAGGTCGCCTAGGCGCCTAGCAACTGACGTGTTTTGTTTTTGCTGTTGCTCAATTTGTTGTAATTTCCAGTACAGATTAAAACGTAAGAAAAATTCATTAGAAAATATGAAAGATTCATTGGACTAGTAAGTTTTGGATGGGAAAAATCTTTCTGCTAAAATGTATTTGTTGCCCAAATAGGAATTCAACGAGCCATTCGAATAGTAGTCGGGCAATTGTATTGGGTGCTGAATATCTATGCGTTCTGAACAATATTTTGAATAAGCATTCAAAAGTGAATTTCTAGTGGACATTTTCCACTGATTATGTTAATTTTTTTTTGGGTGTAGCTTAATGGATATTTACTGAGATCGCAGCAAGCCGCGATTTTGAACTGACGTGTCAGGGTTGCCACATTATTTTTCGTTCCCATCTTTAATTTTTGCCAAAAAAATCTTTTTTATCTGTGTTTAACTGCAAAAAATCTTGGTAAAAATCTTTACTTCAAATTTTGTGTTGTTAAAGGAAAACAGATCAGTATACGAAAGATTCATGTTCTCGGGGGAAATCGATCATTGCACTCTGACAGACCAGTTTTGACATGATAATGAATCATGAGGTGTTTGTTTTGATTACATAAAGTTCCTTGATAGGTGAACAAAATCGGAACGGAATTAACAATCAATTATTGTTATGATCCGTGTACACTAATTTGTTGAATTTAGAATTTAGTTCTGATGTTAATATTAGCTGATCAACTCCTCCTCTCCTCCTTTGGCCTCCATGATGTCCGTAATCAGGCGGTTCCGGATTTTGGACTTATTCAGATTGTATTCCGAAAAAACTCGCTTGACTCCTGCAAAAGAATGCGGAATTAGTAAAAAGTTCGCAATGAACTTTCTTAGCAAGTGAAAAGCCAGCTTCCCATCAGACGTTTTCTTCAACAAGTTTCGAAGTCTTGTGATTCTTCCACCTCGTTGTCCTTGCAGATGGTTATCGTCCTCAGCTCACGAAAATCATTTTCAATGGCCTGTTCCTCACCGCTTTCAAAGAAATTCGGATATTGTTTAATAATCGAGTTGAACTCCTTCAAAGGGCGCAGCTTCGCCATTATATATTCCCGACTTCTTACGAAGATGTTTCTCGAAATCTGAAACTCCTAAATCCGTCAGGTGTTTTAGGTCCACACAAAAATTTGCAAGGAGCTCCATCAGCGAGAGTTCAGCTGATTGCACATGTTCAGGAATTCCATAGCTTTTGACTGGAAGATTCGATTCGCTTTGATGATAAGAGACAATACGTAGCTTAAGAAGAAGAGAAATGGCTGCGTCATCGGGTCATTAAGATGACAACAATAAAACTGTTGTCTCAGTTTGATTAGAACGAGAAAAACAACACGAGCTCCGAAAACCGTTCCATATTCCATTTGACAACTGACTCCAACGATAGCCATCTAGTGGCAGACGGATGCAGAACTGTGTCATCTGGGATTTCTTGGATCGTTTGAGGCTGCAGGACAAGTAACTGCAGATATATCGCATCATTTGTTCCAGGTACAATGGCAGTTTTTTGCATGCGTTACTTGCACAAAGGGCCAAAAAGTGGCAAGTACATTTGATAATTATCAAATGAGAACAGTCACGTTTCAGCAGCTTCTTGATGGATCGGTCAGAACCCATAATTACCGAAGCTCCATCTGATCCAAAGCCCACAAACCTTTTTTTTTTTTGTAATCGGTGCAATCGATCTGCAACTGTTTATCAATTGCGCAAAATATTAATAGGTTTTCGCACTGCAAGATTATATTTAATAAAGATAACCAAAAATCACGTACGAAATAAATATGCTTCATATAGCAAAAATTACTATCGAGAACATTATTCGAACTTCCCAAAATTCTTCTGTATGAATGCATAAAAATACTTCTACATTAGAAGAATAGTATTTTTGTAGAAATCACTGCAAGAAATTCTGCCGAAATTTTTGGAACAATCTCTTGCGGAACTTTGAAACAAACATTTCTCCAACGGAATACCTGAAAAAAATATTGTAGTAATATCTGGAGAACTATAAGTAAGAATCCTTGCAGGCATCCTAGACAAAATTTGAAAAATAATTCTACAAAAACCCATTGCGGAATTTTTAAAGTTAAGAATTCAATAGATAAGATTACGGAGCTCATGCAAAAAAATCTTCTTAGATCTCTCCAACAAATCAGGATTTTCTCCAAGAATTACTGCAGGAAAAAATGTTTAGTTTTTGTATAGTTCTTTCAGGTGTCCTCCAGTGATTCCTTTAAAATCACAAAACTTCACAAGATCAGGGATTCCTCCAAACATTTCATCACAAGAAAGTTTCGAAAAAACTGCCGATGCAATGTCAGAAGAAACTCATGAAAGAATCCCTGGAGGAATGCCTACAAACGTCTGAAGAATACCTATAGAAACGCAAGAAGGAATATCTAAAGGAATGTCCGAGAATCTTGTGAAATTCTATGAAATTTTCTTCAAAAATTATCAAACATCAAATAATCAAAAAATTGATGGAGAAATCATTTAGGGCACACACACAAACTGACTTTCATAATGTCATCTGTCACTGTAGTGTCAGTGTCAATTGTGTTATTTTGCTTCAAGCCTAAACAGCATACTGAAAGTAGTATTTATAAAAAGTTGGATCCTAAACTGTACTCATATTTTGAATTTGAGGTTTTTGAGTGGAAAGACAATTGCCAAAAATCTTAAAAATCTTGGTTTTTCTCAAAAATCTGTAATCTTCACATACAGATATCTGTATGAAAAAAATGAAAAAAATCTGTGTCAATCTAGATAAATCTGTGCATGTGGCAACCGGAAGACCGTAGACCGCGGTAGCGTTCGTCACTTCGCTATTTGTGACCACGCTAAGAAAAAGTGAAGGCAAGTGCCTTTTGTAATTTGAGTGGGCATTTTGTGCGACAGTGACACGGTTATTCGGTGACAAAAAACTATTGTCGTGCTGTGCGAGTGCACCCAAGACAAAGCATTGATCTGTGCCTCAAATGCCAAGAAACGAAAAGTAAACCACATGTGCTCATCGACTCCAAACTATTATGTGCCCACTCGGTCAGTGACACCAGAACAAAGTGCTTTTGTGTCGTTCCCCGGTTCCACCTAGCGAATCTTCAGGCCATCCGTTACACCGGCCTAATCGCTAAATTGCCGAACACCCTGTCCGTAGTGAAATTCACCAACCGACGATAGCAACATCTCGCATGGTACCCCTCGCTGGCTGTGTCTGTTCCTGTTTTTTTCCGCTGACCATCCCGACGTGAAAAAAAAAAAAAAATTTTTTTTTTTAAAATACCGTCTACAGTGAAGAAAATGAAAAATGCGCAAGTACTAAAAACTATGTTTTCACACACACACACACACACACACACACACACACACACACACACACACACACACACACACACACACACACACACACACACACACACACACACACACACACACACAGACACACACACACACACAGACACACACACACACACAGACACACACACACACACACACACACACACACACACACACACACACACACACACACACAAACACACACACAAACACACACACACACACACACACACACACACATCAAATCTACATCTAGAAAATTAAAATAAATTACTTAAAAATGAATGGTCCTCACAAATCAAGCTTTGTAAAATTATTTGTTTGATTGAATGTACATATTTTAGGTTATTCATCCGTCACGAAAACGCATGGTAAGTGGGTTGATAGTCCTCCTAAGAGGTTGAAGTTTTTTTTAAGATCATCGTCGTAAAACGACCCAGGGACACGTTTAGTGAACACTGTATCAAGGCAGTGGTGCCCAAATCTACAGGGGTTCACAACGTGTTTCCCTACAGTTATCACCTATATAACGCAAAAAATCACAGCTGTTGTAGGCTTTTAAAATTACGGATTCTGTGGTAGGCTTTTGCACTTATTGCTGAATGTATTTTTCATTTCCGGTTTGCAAATGGACTTTTTACCAATTCTGAGCTGATCTGATTCATGCAGCACTGTGTGCCATTTGGCTAGTGTTTGATTTTACATTTCCAGCTTTGTCATTACTTGATCATAACATACAATATCATTATATTTGGTAATATTGTTTTATTGATTTTACTTCAAAGATGATTAAAACATTACTTATTGTTTTTTGCCCATTTATCTTTAACTCCCTTCCACTTAAATCTTCCCATTCCTAACTCGGTAGCAATAACTATTAGGTCAGCAAAAATAAAAGCGGACTGCTATTATAAAATCAGCATCAAGTAGCAAATAGTGACCATGCCAACAGTAAATTAAAATGTATAAATGTTAGTTTTGTAAAATTTCAATAGATTTAATCAACTTTTTCAGGATACCTCAAATCAAGATTTTGGTGAATTGCTGCAATCGCTGAAAACGAACGAAAACGGGCTTAGCGCGAACCACAGAACTCTACACTTAAACACTTTACAACATTTCTTGCATTTCAGGATCAACCGAATGAAGATCATGTATTATAGATACGAGTGCTTGTAGTATTTTTCATTTACATAAATATATATACTATTATATAAATATATCATGGGAATGGGAGGGACCATCAGGGCACCCGATTGGAGACTCTGGATGGGGAGTGTGGGAATGCCAACTCCCCATTGCTAACAGTTTGTGAATAGAGGGCGGGCTCTTCTCCCCGCCCATTGGGGCATCCTCATGTTAGATAGCTTGCTCTTTTGACCAATTGTTCAGTCTTGTTGTTGGAAGGAGATTCTTTATATCCCTGTGGATACGTATAAGTGATGTTGCATATCGATCCACCCAACCCCTTTTTGGCCCTTCACTCAGTGGCATGATTAGGATAATCAGTGGTTATTAAAGCTTGATCAAGTCTTACAGAGAGGAGAGCCCATTGCTGTCGGACTTAGTTTCCGTGCTACAATGGGTGGTAGTACATATCATACATCATACACTAACTTTTAACAACAGATGAAAACAGTCACCCCTGATGAGGCCTTTCCCCACTCATAGACTATAACGGAAAAGGCTCAATGAACAATGAAAGGCTCTCATTGTTACTTAGGTCCCTTTGAAAAGTTGAGCTACAATCCACCTCAAGGCTCTTATTACATACCTCTCTTCACTCGAATGTAAACAACTCAAGAAACCGGCACCAACAAGTGAAACTCATCCTACCGAGGGATTTATTTCCAATCCAAATATCCCACATCTCAAATCGATTCCCCCCGCATATCCATTCCGCTCGGCAGCAGAAAACACGGAATTGTGCCAACATATCAGAAATACCAACCATTAGCGGTAACAACATTTTCCAACGAATTTCACCCACACCTCCTATCCACCTGAGAGAGGAGTGCACAAGGCTTCGAAAAAAACATCATCCTCGTTGAAAGCTTCGCCTAAAGCTATTCCACTTTCCACCTGCTGAGAGAGAGTGTAATTTTTTTTGGCCATTGAAAGGGTTCCTGCCATACCTCTGGAGCTGCTCGCACGCCATGGATGTACGAACACGAAAGCACATAAATCTTTCCGCCAAATTAAAGCTCGATCTGAAAATGGAGCGCACACAGTTCTTCCCGCGTTTCAACTTCTCTACGACGGAAGACTGCAGCACGGTGGGATGTTTTGTGGGCGACGTTTTATCTCCCAGTAATTTATCAAACAAGCATGATCTTCGTTCCGTTTTCGGAGAGGTAAACAGTTTCGAACCGAACTTCACAAAAACTGAAAAGAATTCGCGCCCGATAAGACCACCATCCCAAATTCAAATCCCACAGTGCACCAGGGTTGCAGCAGCGAAGCGAACCTGGCAGCACAAGGGAAATCCCCGAAATATATGGGACAAAATCTTGAAGGAAACACAAACTAGTGCGAGCGCGAAAAATTGCAATACATTCAAAATGGTTCCTCCAGGATGGAGATCGTATCCTCGTAGTGTATGCAAGTTTCGAACGAACGGTAAGGGGAAGCAGCTCCATCGGCATCGCTTCTGCAACGCTGCAGGGAGCAAGCCAATGAATAGGACACTGACGTCGGTTCCGAGTCCAGAAGATCGCAAGGAACATAAAATTACCCTCAGGACTGTGGAATAGAAACTCTAATGCATACATGTCGTTGTGTGGACGACGACGACGACGACGACGACGATGGCACCCGGTAGACCTCGGACATGACCACAGTCTCTGTAGACGCGACGCCCGAGAGAGCTGGATAAGAAGCATAAGTTAGTTGAAATTTATTTCGTAAGGAAAATTAAATGAAAATATTATTTCACTCAAATGGATTTACGCGTGCTCGAAACCAAAACGAAGTTCTAAACAAACTGACGTCAACGAGGACGACGGCGATGACGGCGGTGCTCAGTGGGGTGGCGTTCGGTTGGGATGTGATTTGAAAAAGTTTCCACCCAAGGGTGGTGGCCGGATCTGTTACGAGATTGCAAAAACTAATGAATCTTTCTAGCTGGCAGCTTTCAAGTGGACGCAGCGGAGCGAAATGTGATTTTAGCCGACTCTAATGCATCATGTTCGTTGTTCGAGGTTGCAAAAACTCTGACCTCTCAGCTTAGCACATTACCAGATTGTAAAGTTGCGTTGTTGAGAGGACTCTTTTTAATGACGGTGTGAGGTGGGATGTTCAATTAAAAAATATAATGATTTTCATTTCTCAAACCGAACCAATTGGTGGGTCATTTTGACACAGAGCGATAAGGAATTAATTTTCTTAAGTTTCAGAGATGAATGAAAAGAAAATCATATTAACATTCCGCCAACCCTAGAGAGGGCGTGTTCCTAAAGATAAAGAACCAACTCAGCCTTCAGCTTCGCAACGACGTTTGTTTGGCGAGGTGAATATTATTTTTATTTCCTTTCCCACTAGTTGCAAGCAAGACCACTGCATTAATATCAGTAGGGTCATCATCTAGGAAATGAAACGGTAATGGTAGATACGTGATTTAATCAATGAGCAGTGTGAGTTTTGAAATGGAATTTAATTTATTAACGAAATCTATTTGCTGTCTTATGGATTACAGACTGTTGCTTCTCTAGTGAGGAGTCTTTGCCGAACCGCATTTGAATAGTAAGACACTGAGTCACGTCAAGCACTCGACACTGAAGAAATTTGTAAGTCGCAAACAAAATAGTTCTGATAAGCTTATTCTAGTGGAATTTAAGGGAATTTGCTCGCATTTAGTTGATAGTTAAATATAGTTTTTCAGTTTTTTTTTATTATTTTCTTTAAGTGATCAAGTGTTGGTTGAAATTTTCCTAGTTTTCCAGACACTGAGTGCTACTGCTTACTACAAGTTTAAAAACTACAAGGTATACAACCCCATTGGGTTGTTCGGAATGATGACGATACTAAATGTAAGCCATTTATATGGTACAATGCAGTGTTCTTTGAATTTACCCTTTCAGGCCTAATTTATAAAGGAAATTTGATGAATTCTGATTGATTTGGTGCTCAATAACATAGAAATTATTGAAAAAAGTAGGAAATATTTTTTTGAGATGTGCTGGGTCGTCCAAACTGCCCAGAAGATCAGAACTTAACATCTACAGTTTTAACAGTAGTTTCATCCGCTATACAATGTTATGATATGTATTCAAACAAATTCAATAAATGTCTTGGAAGACCAACTGACATTATGAGATAATCTTGGGATATTCTATGCCAAACTAACTAACTTAACTTTGTATAAGCTATTGTTACAATTGTCGACCATAAGTTTTGAAGGGCAGTTTGAATGAACTGAAACTAACAACGTTATCCTATGATGCCTGTGGACGTTTCATAATATTCATTGGACATGTTTGAATATTTATCGTAGCTTTGTATAGCCCAACATGCTACGGTTACTACTGTAGATCTTAAGTTCTGAACTCAAGGTCAGTTTGTGAACCTGAACATTCCAAGATCATTATATAGGTTGACCTTCCAAAAAAGGATTTTTAATTTCCCGTGGATTTCTGCTTACGGGTCCACCCCTCAGTTTTTAGCCCTTCATACAGCGATATTGTGAATTCAGATCGGTGGCTCAATTTGATCTTGCTATTAAGTGGAGCTGCATCCAAGCCAAGGACAAGAAGGGATGGTGGCTACCATACATACATACATACATTCATACATATAGGTTGACCTTCCAAAAAACTCACTTAATTTGGTCAAATACATATTGTTACTTTGTTTTGTCCAGAAAGCTGTAGATTTTAAGCTACAATCCAAAACTTAAAATCTTCAGCTGTAGATTTTTAGTTTTGAATTTCAGGAAAGTTTGGATAACCTAAAACATCCGAAGATTATCTCGTAATGTCTGCTGTTCTTCCAAAATATTCAATGAATATGATTCACTACACATCGTAGCTTTGCGTAACCCAAAAAGCTTTTTTTACAACTGTAGGTCCTATGCTCTGATCTCAAGGATAGTTTGGATGACCTAGAACATGCCATATTGCTTTATAATGTTTTTTGACTTTAAGAATATTAATTGAATATGATTGAATAGATATTGCAACTTTGTATTGCCTAAAATTTAGTCTAACAACCGTAAATTCTAAGTTCTGATCCCCAAGACAGTTTGGATGACCTAGACCATCCTAAGATTATCTTCTTGTGTATTTAAACGTTCAAAAATATTCACTGAATATACTTGAATACGTGACGTAACTTTTTATAGCCCAAAAAACTACTGTTACTACCGTAGATTACAAGTTCTGAGCTCGAGGACGGTTTCGATTACCTAGAGGATCTAAAAGTTATAAAATAATGACTGTGGACCTTCCGAAAGATTCATTGAATATGTTTGAATACAGATGGTCAACATATATAGCTCAAAACACTACTGTTACAGCTGTAGATCTTATGTTTTAAACTTAAGGACAGTTTGGAGTACCTAGAATAACCTAAGATTGTAGCATTATGTCTGTTGGCCTTCCACACTATTCAATCAATATTGTTAAATACATATTGTCCCTTTACACACTACAAACACCTACTGTTACAACTGTACATCTTATGTTCTGAACTCTACGACAGTTTGGATGACCTAGATCATCCCGTTCATCTCATGATGTTTTTTCACGTTCGAAAATATTCACTAAATATGGTTGAATACGTAGCGTAACTTTGTATAGCCCAAAACGCTATAGTTACTACTGTAAATCTTAAGTTATGAACTCAAGGACAGTTTGGATGACCTAGAACATCACAAAGTTATGAAATAATGACTGTTCACCTTCCACAAGTTTCATTCAATATGTTTGAATACATATCGTAGCCTTACACAGCCCTAAAAGCTACTGTTTCAACTGAAGATTTGAAGTTCTGAACTCAAGTACATTTTGGATGACCTAGAACCTTCCAGAAAGATACAGAAAGATAAAATATTTAACGTTTATCAAGGAGAATTTATTAAAACATATGCATGTGTTCAATATTCTAAACAACGCTATTACACTATTAATAAGGCATTTATGTTTTCTTCCTGAACGTCTTTATATTCAGGATGTTCTAGGTCGTCAATTAGGCCTTAAACTCATATGTTTTTTTTTTCTTATTTTTCAGATAAAAGAGTTTATGGAAAAGAAATTTGCCAAAGACAGAGTGCACTTTTATTCAGTTTGTGTGATTTTATACAGCCATTATCCTTTTGGGGTCATATATGACCCATTAGGCCTGAAGAAGAGAATTTTTAAGACAAGGCTTAACATTTATGAATTTTTCAGTAGTATGTGACCCGAACTCAACATTTTTTCTATTGAAATTGGAGCGTAGAAATACTTCGGATCGACTGGGGTAAAAATTTTGAAAATCTTTTGAGAAATGACTGAGATATTAATGCTCAAAACCTGACCACTTTTCGTGACGGTCGCGATTTTTTTTTAAATTGTACCCCAGTATAGAAAACAAAGACGTAGTCCTACGTCAAAAAAAGCATGTACATATGGCAAGCTTCTTGAAAGCTTCTTTATAATGAGCTTGATATGTTATTCACTTCTGTTGATTCTGAACGCTACGTTTATTCTTGCATTCATTAAAATTTGGCTACTAAACGCCAGGCCAATAATATTTTGCTAAAAGAATACTGTAAAGCAGAATACACTATATGCGAAAGGTTGAATAGCAATGCTTGAATCACTTAAAAAAGAATGGAATTACTCGAGATGTCATGTGTACAATTTCGGCAACCAAGAGACCAACCATTTTGAAGCTGTTGTACTCTTCTAATTACGGAGCACATGTCTTACCTTCACCGCTGCGAGGATGCAAAAAAGGACGAGCTCTCGGGCTACCTGATCGGGTTGGAGGGATGTAGAGTTGTATGAAACCTCAAGCGGATGACATGCGAGCAGCAGGGATGCATCATATAGTCAAGGTTGTTAAGGGATGATTATATTCATCATCTACACATCAAAATCATCATCATCAATCATCAATCATCATCCACACATCGAAATTTGTCTTCGTTTCTAATGAAAATTCGCACTTTCTTCTTTATTCCTCCCATCAAACGCTGCACATCTCCGGAGTCAACTCCACTTTGTTCCACATTTTGGTCCTCTGAGTCGCGTCCCGAGCCGTTTTTCCACTTTTCTTAAGCTTCCGCTTCATTATTGCCCAAAATCTCTCGATGGGCTGGAACTGCGGGCAGTTGGGTGGATTTATGTTTGTATCGACGAAATCTACGTTATTATCGTGGTACCACTGGATGACTTCCCGGCTGTAGTGGCAACTCGCCAAATCTGGCCAAAACTTCACGGGACATTTATGGGCCTTAATGAAAGGTAGAACGCGGTTTGAGGCATTCTTCCTTGTACAGCTGTCCATCGTCTTATTCGTCACGAACACTTTGGTCTTTGCTCCGCAGCTGCATATCCCTTGCCAAATCATCAGTTTTTTGGGAAATTTGTCCATAAAAGCGAACTTAAACTTCGCAGGAACATCTTCTCGTGCCGTCGCCATGTAGAATTTTTGGCCAAGAAGCTGTCCGAAATCCATTTTGACGTAGGTTTCATTGCGTCGATAAGCAGGCATCCTTGTTACTTCGTCAAAACCTGCTGGTACAATTTCCGAGCTCGAGTTTTGGTGACGAAACTTTGCTTCAACAATCTGTTTGGTTGCTTGCTGGCTCGATAAGATCGATATCCTCCTCGCAAACGAATTCTTCGAACGGTACTGCGAGCAGCACTGTATTTTTGTGCGATTTCATTATCGTATAGTCCAGGGTTTGCTCAGACGGTTCTCAACACCTTCTGGTTCAGCTTGCGGTCATATGTTCCACTACGACGCTTACCTTGAGGCACTCGTTCCACCCCCTTCGCTTCCTGAACATTTAAGCACATCACACACGGTTGATTTGACCACGTTGGATTATCAACGTGGGTGTGCAGAATTTTTTCTCTCCTCTCGGCTTCCATCTGGAATAACTTTTGACAAACCGCTGTAAAAAAATTCTTGCAGCGGTCACTTTCCGTGCCGCTGCAACACATAAGTGATTCCGGATTCTAACTGGACAGAACTTTATTGTGATTTCAAATACATGATTAAATATTCTACTGCCCTTAAAACTTGGTAGATGTTAGATTGCTTCATCTTCAACAAATCTTATGTAGCTTTTCAAATATTGAGGTGTTCTCTTTGCTCGCATTGGACATTCAGCTATGTCAGCCTGTGGATTTTTTTTGCTGTGATGGCTGTGCTGCAGTGTCCTGGTTGGCTCTACAGTCTTCCAGGGGTAAGCCTTCTTTGTCTGTGACACATGTCTTCTCAGGATCTGACCGCTTTCGTCACTCAGAACTAGCATGCCATTTCATTCTTCAGTAACCGTATACTTACGAGGGTCGAATCGTGATTCCCCTTTTCCACGAGGTTGACGTTCTACCACGACTGCGTCACTTTTCAATTTCCGATCCCATTGAATCCACGGCTGATCTCCACGGCAAATCAGAACGAGCCCCCGTTTAATTTCCCAACCCGTCATTACCTCCTCTGGCGGTATGCCTGTAACGGAATGCGCTGGGTATTACCCTATCGAATACTTGCTGATTTCATCGATGCACCTACGTTCACGTTGGTGCTGTTCCATCTACGGTCATCTTCATGTGGATCCACGTTGGCTCCAGTGGGTGGATGACCTGAGCCTAGGGCTCTCACTAGCTTGTTTAGTGTCTCTCCCAGCTGCTCCAAACGGTGGTAGAAATTCTGATTTTCAGTTTGCATCGTTGGGTGTTCTGTGCCTGAATCCTTATCAGCACCGTCGTCAGACTTGCTTTCGTCATGGTTCTTTCCGTTCTCAATCACGGTTGTTGTCTTTTTAACGTCACTAATTCCTTCTTTGCAACCAGAAATTTCACCGTCACTCTCGCTGGTATTGTTTTGCCGTGCTTGCGAACCATCGCTACCTGATTTGTCGGCACATCCTTAAACTCGTCCGGATCACTCAACCAGCGAAGAGCACGCACATATTTTCCTTCAGCCATTTTACTTTCCGTGAATTCATGCTAATCTGTAGGGGGTCGGATAGAACGTAAAAAATCATTTAACGATGAGTCGTTAGCACTCTGCTCATTGTTTTAATTTCATCTGACAATAATGTAAGCCAACTTTAATATTCAATCACGATTCCTTTGTTTTTCATCACACCCTACAAAACGTTGCCAAGTTAATGAACAAAATCAAAGAAACAGCTTATTTGCTTGAACGCTAAAATCTAGCAGGTATTCAAATTCCTTGCCTTTTCCGAGTGGTCGTCTCGATCCGCTCCGTGTTCAAATGTCGAAATTACGTGGTCGTCCGGATCTGCTTTTATGCCTAACCAACACACCTGTCCAACGCGGTCGTCCCGATCCGCCACCTGAACAGAATCGCGGTCATCTTGATCCGCTACCAAATTATTATTCTGCCACTATCTTTTTTTTTTTTTTGTTTTCCGGGTTCAAAACCATCAGCACTTCAACTGAACCGCGAAATTGTTAGCGAGAAAAGCAAAAAAAAAAAAAGCAAACCAAACTATGTTTCCATGCTACCGGTAAGTAAGTACCTTTTGATTTTGTGTTGCCGTTACTATGGAAACTCTTTTGCTTGAAACTTTTTGCTTGCTTTCCGTCTCCTGATTCTGCATTATTCCGTCGTTTTGGCTTATATTACTCACTACTTATCTACACAAAACTGCAATCCCAGAATGGCCAGTATCCAAGCGGCAGGAAAAATATTGCCGGATTGTTCTTTTCAGCTGCCTGGAAAGATCGCCAATGTACAAGTCTAGGTGTATATAAAGAGTTGTTAAGGGACGATTATATTCATCATTCACACACATTGTACCTACAACAGCAACAACAGTACGATCAACCCCGTCTGGTCGTAAACCAAATCTTCAGTTGAAACGGCTTGCTGAACAACAGGAGATAGAGAAAAGCAGCTGGAGCTCCATAAGTAACTCTGATGCTATAAATTACCGCTCAAGATTTTTTTTATAAAACATAACGCAGTTAAACTGGAAATTCCGCTAACCAACATCAACTTTTTCTCAACTTAATCACAGCAACAAACATACAAAAAAAATGTCTTCACTAATACATACCAGAACAATTTTCCGATTATTACAATGAATAAAACGATCTAAAACAGCCACCACATTGAAATATTTGAAAAGCCCCTTCCCTTGCGCAAACTAATAAGGAGTGTATCGAAAATAAGCTATCCACAAACTTTCTTTCAAATAATGTTGAAAACCGATATTATATTCATACAAAAAATTGATCCTTTATTGTACGAGGTTAAACTTGAACATAATGAAGACCGGATGAAATTTAAGTTATTCCTTCACGAATTTTCGAACTTTGGATCGAATGCTCTTCATCAAGTTCCGGACAAGTGTTGCATCGCATTTTTTGAACGCTTGAGCCCAAATTTTTTTGAACTCCTGAATGTTCCCAGCTGCCTTACCAGTCTTCTTGAAGACCCTCTTCACGATTGCCCAGTAACGTTCGATGGGTCGAAGCTGAGGGCAATTTGGTGGATTGATATTTTTCTCAACGAAATCTATACCCTTTTCCGCAAGCCAATTGAGAGTGGTTTTGGCATAGTGAGCCGACGCAAAATCCGGCCAAAACAGTGGAGGTGTACTATGCTTCTTATGTAAAGGCAACAATCTCTTCTGGAGACACTCAGATCGATAGATTTCCGCATTTATAATTCCGGTAGTGTAAAAAATGGTTGACTTCAAACCACAGGAACATATTGCTTGCCATACCAGTACCTTTCGACCAAATTTCTCCACTTGAATCGACCTGTCCGCATCGCTCACATCCTCCCCAATGACGGCAGTAAAATATTGTGGACCTGGAAGGGTTTTTGAGTCCTCCTTTACATAGGTCTCATCGTCCATCAAAACGCATGCATCCGGACGCTGCAAAAGACGCGAATACAATTTCCGGGCCCTTGTTGCTGCTCGCTTCTTCTGTTCTGCACTTTGTTTCGAGATTTTCTGCTTCTTGTAGGTCTTCAGGTGGTTTCGCCTCTTGATAAGCTGGATCATTCCGACACTCGTTCCTGCTTTTTTGGCCAAATCACGTATTGACATTGATTTGTTCTTCATGATTAGAGATACCACTTTCTGCTCCAGTTTCGGGTTGGAAGAACCGGGTTTTCTGCCTCTTCCTGGTAGCTCATCCAAAGAATAGTGTTCCCCAAACTTATTAATGATGGTTTTAACACTCGCATGATGAATTCCAAACCGTTTCGCCAATTTTCGCATAGTAATACCCTTCTCACTTAGCCATGTGTCCAGAACCTTAATTTTCACTTCCTTTTCAATACGCGACATTTTGAAAACGCAGAATTTGAACCGCACAAACAAGTAAACAAAAGAAAGCTGACAGTCAAACGCACAGCATGCAGTGTTCAGAGCATAAAAAACCATCACAAATACATGCGTACAACGCAAATGTATGTGGATAGCTTATATTCGATACACTCCTTAAGTCTGGAATATCAAAGAAATGAAACTCCATTCATTTGATAGATCGTGTCCTCGATTTGGACTACCGGATCTCTCATTAAACGATTGTTCCGATTTCGATTTTGACATTTTGCGAAATCCTCAAATTATCAAATCTATTAAACACTATCTGATCACATTGAAACAAACTTTGTATAACTTAAGAAAGCATGAATTAAATAGGATTAGCTAAAAGCTTATGAAAATAGTGCAAAGTAAATGAGAGCAAATTTCTGGGATCCGCTGGGTTTAGTAGTCCGGTGGTTGTCGTCGCCAAAACCTTCATGCAGGCATTATGGGGAACACCGGAAAGCAGTACGACTGGGACAAGGAACTACCGAAGCAGATGAAGGCACGTTAGACCGAATTCTACTCCGAACTGCCTCGTCTGAATTCTCATCGAATCGATCCATTCGTCATTCTACCAAATGCGACTTCTGTTGAGCTTCACTTCTACTCGGATGTCTCTTAAGTCGCGTACAGATCGTTTGCCTATGTCAGGTCGATGGATGCGTCAGGGGAAGTCAACGTCGCTTTATTGACGTCTCGCTCTAAGATTGCTGCGCTTAAACAGTAGAGCGTTCCACGTTTGGAACTTTGCGGCTGTCAGTTGAACTCTGCCAGAAGGTCTCCGAAGCGCTACGAATCACCTCCAAAGCCTATTTCTGGGTAGATTCAACCACAGTTTTGCACTGGGTAAAAGCTACGCCGTCAACTTCTTCAACTTCCATGGAAATTGAGTTTCCAAAATCCAGCAGAGAACGGAGAACAGCGAGTGGCGTCACGTAGTAGGACGAGAAAATACCGCCGACATTATCTCGAGAGGACTTCCAGCTGCAGACTTGATCAGTAACACACTGTGGTGGACATTTTTGCTTTGGGACGAGTGAGAAATCCTGTTGCAGTTTGCAAGGTGACTACTCGAACAACTCCGCGTCCTTTCCTGGGTGCAGCTCGTGGACTCGTGCTGTGGGCCAGCGCATCGGAGGCTGGTTTTCGTCAACGATGACAACTAGCTGATCCTTTTGCAACGGTACAGGAGGGCTGCACCAATTGCTGCGTGGTTGTAGCAAGGCGAGGTATTCCACGTGCCAGCGTTTCCAGACTTGTTGGAATAGTTTCTGGTTTAGCTGCAATTGATGGAGACAATTGTCTGGAATCGAATCGTATTCGACGTCTGGGACGTACTTCAGCGACGAACCGATCAGAAAATGGGTGTAGCTTGGTGAGTGACTTGGCTTTTTGGTAAAGCTTTGATTTTTTCCAATCGCCAGATTGAAATGTAAGAAATAATTGAAATGTGGAAAAATAAAAGCACCATATTTTAAATGTAATGCAAATGTAGATCGGAAACCAATTTCGGCATTCTTTTGGATAACTTTATTGAATTCCATCAATTTTCAGGAAATTTATGATTAGTAATTCGAATATATTTGTTTTTGTTGTTGTAAACTCACATAATTTTCGAGGCGCATTAATGTTCAGCTTTTAGGGCATCTTCAACGGCGATCCAAATCGTGGTTTGGATTTACTTTTTTGAACCAAACGCAAAAACATCGCTACACCGGTGTTGTAAATTTGATTTTATACCGGATCTATTTTCATCATTCTACAACTGGTACATGTTTTGATCTTGCAGCAATTCGGAACAAGAAAAATACCGTTCCGAAACACTACACGCTACTTGATAATACCAATTAATGAGTAAAACTTCAGCTTTTACATAACAAAAATTCAAATTTATAATCTACTGTGTTGTCACTCGCGCAAACAAACAGAACTTTGAATGAACAGAATTTCTTTTATTTTTTAATTGTTGCATATATTATTCCGGTGTATTTCGTTCCGGAAGAGCTTTGAGGCTATATTTATGAGCCGAAAAGTGGCCTTGTTTGGTGCGGGTGATGGTGGCGCCGGACAGAAAGTGGTGTTGCTCGCCTCCAATGCTGATAATTACCTCAAGTTGCTCCCGGTGCTAGCGAATTGCCTTTTCGTTTCATTCTTGAATAACGAATGGTTCTCTAAGTTATTTACAGCCACTGCATTTTCCGGTAAAAGCTGACTAGTTCGAAATGAGGAGGCTCCCAGAAGTGTGACTAGTGTGGATTTTACCACTAATTAGGTGGCAAATTCCGATTCCGAACAGTATTTCGATTGCATGGAAACGAAAAGTAATGATTGAAGACTTCAACAATCAGTGAACAATCGGTTCATTGATGGATTGGTCATGACTAGCAATCGCAAGCAAGTACAGATACATTTTAGAGATGCCTGTTATATAGAAACTTTCAGGATATTCAGGCTTATCTTTTGAGGGAGAGGATACATTCTACCATAGCAGGTTTGATAAGCTTTCTGGGGGCAAACCGATGATATCTTGAAGATAGATTCCATTCGTATTTCACGAAAGGAAAGTTCGAAAACTCTTTGATTTTTATTATATAATTCAAAAGCATATTCTACAGCTTTTAAATAGCCTCGGAAGTTACATGAATTGGTCAGAACATATATAAGCTTTTAGAAACTAAACGAACTCTTTGAAAATTATTTTCTGAACTACTATGAACTTCGGAATATCTATGAAGATTAGGTGGAAATATAATAAACTTGACAGAAGTTAATTAAGCTCCTTTTAAGTTGAATAAACTTATTGGAAGTTGCAAGATAATCATTAAGTTTGCTTACTCTCTTTTGAGAAGAGATGTGGTGAAACATCAGAGAAGTCCATTGAATTGCCGAAAAATTCTCAACGTTTCTGGAAACTTGGTTGAACTTCCAAAAATTTTGCTGATCATCCATGTGGAATAAAAACAACTTTCTGGAGATAACATAAACTTTGAGGAGAAAATTTAGCTTCCCAGAAGTTATTTGGACTCCCAGTTGGTACATCTTTCTTGATAATAAGCAGAATATCACAAATATATCAATAATTTACAAAAAAAATTGTAAAAAAGCTGGGAAGTTGGTCGATTTGCTAAACTTTTAATAAGGTGTTGGAATTTCTGTGACATAAATAGCATTTCCGAGATATTATTAAACCATCAGGCAAACAAAAGAGCAAGTATTCCTCGTCGTCAGCTAACGACGCACTACTGGCAGTAAAATCATTTGGTCAAACCAATCTATGGCAAAAAGTTTGCGAAAAATCTGCGATCTCTGATAAAAAAACTTCTGATCTCTGATGTTGAATGATTGACAAGATGACAGTTGCAGGCTGGTTTACGGCAACAAATTGGAACATACGACCAAATACAACACCGGTGCGAGGAACGCAAATCAAGCATAAAGTTGTTTCAAAAATAGACCACCGCTGAAGATGCCCTTATTGTGTCAATATTCGCCATAAAATTAAATCCGCATATGAATTGAAATATAATACACTGTAAAAACAAATTCAATTTGTGTTGGATATTTTCCTATCAAACAAAATTTTCCGCAACACTAGAACTTTTTTCGTATTTATTAATAACCGCTAAATGAATCAGAATAGCAGAGAATCGAACAAAGCAGAACAAAACAAAAACAACCACGATATCACAGTGATGTTTGACAGCTGAGGCCATTTGTCCGTATGCTGGTTTTCATGGCAGCCAATAGGTTTTATGAAGGTTCTCAAGTCGTCACAACATCTCTCACTAGAACATTTTCAAAATCTTTGAGGTCTTATAAAGGTTGTATAAACTTGCTTTCACAACCGTCTATTAAACGGGCCACTTTGAACAAATTTCGCATATAAAGAAGCATAGAGAAGGTGTTGGAAGGCAAAACAGTTTTGAATGAAGTTTCATCCACCAATCAAACCGGGAGGTGTGCTATACGGTTGGAATAAAACTAAAATTGTTACTTGGGTTGTTGTTATTTGATTTTTCATATTATTTTCCAAACGATGACCTATTACGGGACTCAAATTTTTGGAAAATATATAATATGTTTAATAAAGCAATACGTTTTTCAAGTTTGTGAGACGCACCGACCCGAGATTAATCGCAGGATGACTTTGGTTAACGGAGCAGCCTTCCGGCAGCCCATTGCAGAGTCGGTGAATTGAATTTAATCCTTTCCAGCAGATTTACTACACACAATTTTCCGATGATAGGGGAGAACAGTCCATCATGCGCTCTTGCGAAAAAATGGTTCCATTCTGGGACTTCAGGAACTGGAATGATGGAACCATCAATGGTGTTACATTAAATATAAGAATCAGCAAAGGACCGTTTCACATCTCTATCTATGTCACGTTGCTCGCTTTCCCATCCATCTATCATCCATCTAGCAATCGGGTTTCGCCCTGCTTTGTAGTCAGATGGGTAGAAGAAGAAGAAGGAGCTTGCCATAGAAACGAAATCCTTCCTTCGAGCTCTTGTGCTTTGAGCTGCGTGCCAAATGGAACAAAGCTGCTCGGTCGCTAGGCGAAGAAAGGTTAAATATGTGAAAATCTGAGAGCTATTTAGCTTCGAAGCGACGACGGTACGGTGTTCCTGCTGGATTGGAAGGATCGGAGGGATTGGGGTGTACCGGAATTTTCATATAAATATTTTACAGAGCTCCTACAGCGAAGGGTGAAGGTGAGACCCTAGAACAGTTCATTTCCTGTCATCATTTTTCAATCAGCACAGATTCTTCGCAACAGCGTTAGAGCAATGTGATTCACTATGCTGAATATTTTTCAAATTCAATTAGTTTGCCTCCGGCGTTGAAGAATAATTTATTTGAACATATTCATCAACAAATGTCCAGGCTTTAGTTCAGAAACAATGCATTCGTACTGTAGTTACGCAATGCTTTTGACTGAAATTTGAATCATGTAATTGAAGTATACACTCAAGCTACATTTTCGTTTCCTGGCCATCGTAAATGTCACACGAAGCTATTCCCTTCCGGTTCATTTATTTCTGCCATCTAGGCATTACGCATCATCGCTTACTTTTTCTCGAAATCAGTTATGTGCTCCGAATGAGATATGACTCGTCGTGAAATGCTTATTATAGTTCAGTCTTCCGATTCCCATGCAGCTTAATTGTAAATTTGGTAGCCTACTCAAATGTTGACATACTCCCCGCGGTAGACTTCCCGGAAACTTAGCGAATTACATTTCATCCTGGTTGTTTTCAACTTCGAGAAAGCAGAGTTTGCTCTACTTGCTATGAATAAATTTCATCAGAAAGTCATTATCGCGAAAGCACTTTAGTGTATACCTTAATTTGTGACATTGCTTTTCGCCCGCATGGGAAAAATCAAAGGAAAGGAGGGTTTTCAGCAAAAGTAGAAACTGACCGAAAAGTGAAAGGCGAAAACACAATCCAGTTCAAAAACACACTCACCCCCCCCGAGCAACAAATTCTTCCAAAAACCGCCTCGCCGACACTATTTTAAAAAAGAAGAAGCAACCAATCACCCTCCTCCGCCTCCAAGATCTTTGCCGCTCTGAGTCCCCAACGTTTTATCCCTCCCTCACAACTCGTCATACCATACAACTCTATCCCATTCATTTCGTCCCCCCCCAAAATTTCTCCCCCCCACCGCCCCAAAACAAACAGGCCGTCATCAGCCTATTCTTTCCCCGCTCTTTTTTCTCGAAGCTTCTTCAACATCTTTCAGCCGCCCCCCAGGGGGGGGGGGGTTAATGAAGGCTAACTATGCTACTACATATATCTTCAAAAAAAAAAAAAAAAAAATTAAAATCTTATAAGCAAAACTTGCAACACTGCTAAATATAAATGGGTAAGCTCTCTCTTACTCTTTTCCCGTTCTCTTTAAAAAAAATTTCGATTCATATTCACACACAGGCAGGACAAACCTTATTTCTACAGCAACACAACCAAGCATTATTTCATACAGTCCGTTTTGAGCGGTTCTTCGTTCACCATTCATTGCTCCACAAAACTATATTATTAGCATTCATAACGTCCAAACGTGACGCAGGTATGCTGTGGAGAAACAAAAAAGAACTGAAGAGCGAAGAGAGTAGTGAGACTCTCACAGTGAGAGGCTAGTAAAAATATTAATTCCAGAGACGTTTGTTTTTTTTTTGTGTTAGTGGATCTCTCAATGAACTACCGACGGTTTTTGTATGAGTGAGGCTTTGTATCGATGCTGTCCTCCATTCAGTTTTGGCATGTTGCACAATTGTCAAGTTACTTGGTGCCGATCAAGTTGACACTGTGATTTACGGGTGGTTTTTCAGTTTTTCTTCCTCTGAATCGTGACAAGTGAATTCCATAAACATGGACATTAGAACTTTCTTTACGGCAAAAACAAAGGCATCGGAAACAGGTGAGTTTAATTTTAGCTGATGGTGGCTGTTTAATTTACCGCTTTGGTGCGTCTTAGATAAAACCGACAACGATGCAGCATCGATCACAGCGGCAGCAGAAGAAAAACCTGCAGAAAGTCCCTTAAAAAAGTTTCGGTATTCGGAAAGTGGTGGTATCACCGAACCGTCGACATCGGGTGGAATGGTTAGTGATGATTTTGGATTTTTCGTGGGAAAGCAGGTAAATATTTTATTTGCATTACCTTTTTTGTCCAACTAAAACATACTGCTTTTTAATTTAAATTGCAGATCAGTGATTCGCAAAAATTCAAATTACTAACCAATCCCTGGAAACCGGACATAGCTTTCAAATTCCCTCCATCAGGTCCTCGAAATTTGAAATTCAATCTCCGATGGCTTGGAGAATGGAACTGGCTTGCGTACTCTTCCTCTCAAGATGGGGCGTACTGCAAATTTTGCGCTCTCTTTGCAACATCAATCGGTCAGCAAGGTACTCAAGGTGGAAAACTTGTTAAACAAGCTTATAGACAGTGGAAAAATGCCAAGGAAGATTTCCGCCACCACGAGAGTGCAAAATACCATTCTTTTTGTGTAGAAAAGGCAGGGTTGTTTGTGGCTACGTTTTCTGAGTCGATCGTTAGTATTGATAAGGCTCTCGATGATGGAAGGCGAGCTGAAGAGGAGAAGAATAGAGAGGCTCTTCAACCGATTATACGCACGGCTATGTTCCTGGCACGGCGTGGACTAGCTTTCAGGGGTCATCGGGATACTGGCACGTTTCAGTTAAATGAAGGTTTGACAAAGGAAGAGGGTAACTTTAGGTCTCTTCTGAAGTTTCGAGTTGAGTCTGGAGATAACGTTTTGCGAAGTCATTTGGAGAATTCTGCCAAAAATGCGAAGTTTATCAGCTGGAAATCGCAGAATGATATAATCCAGGCGTTCAATAGCATCATTTTGCGAAAACTTGTTGATCGTGTCAACAGGTCTAAATATTTTACCGTTTTGTGCGATGAAACCACTGACATATCGAATGTGTGTCAACTTTCATTGTGTGTAAGGTTTGTCGAGAATAATAATGTTTGTGAAGAGTTCCTGCAGTTTATTCCAGTCACTGACACTACAGGGAAAGGTTTAGCCGATGTAATTTGTCAAGCATTGATTGATTTTGGACTTAACACGAAGTACCTCGTTGGTCAGGGATACGACGGTGCACGAGCTATGAGTGGGCAAGTAAAAGGCGTCCAAGCTTTTGTGCGAGAGCTTTACCCGAAGGCGCTGTATGTCCATTGTTGCTCTCACGTTTTAAATCTTTCAATCTCCGAGGGTTGTTCAGTTCCTGCAATCCGAAACTGCATGGGAGTGATCGAGAGCGTTTACAATTTTTTTAATTCACCAAAAAGAGCAAACGTTTTAAAAATAGAAACTGACAAGATTGAGAAAAGTGGTCCGATGGCAGAGAAGTTGAAAAGAATGTGTCCTACGCGCTGGGTTCAACGTCATGACTCGGTAAAAACGTTCAAAGACCTCTTGCATCCTATTTTTGCTGCTCTGGAAATAATTAAGACATGGACGGACAAGAAAGCCTCGACGGATGCTTCAGTAGTTCAGGCGTCCATTGAAAAACCTGAATTTTTGGTCAGCCTTTGTGTAACACACCATATTTTTTCGATAACTCGTCCGCTGAGTGTTTATTTGCAAAAAGAAAACCTTGATTTGGCAGAAGCAATGAACGCAGCAAGGGTAACCAAAAAGGCTCTGGGTGAAATGCAAGAAGATGCAGAAAATGCTTTCCGTAAAATCTTTTCTGAAGCGAGTGCACTCTGTGAATCTCTTGATGTGTCCCTTACAAAACCCAGAAGAGCTGGACGTCAGAAAGAGAACAAAAAATTGGAGACTCCGGAAGAGTTCTATAAAAACGAAATCTTCTTACCTTTCCTGGAAAATACCTTGCAAGCTTTGGAGGAGAAGTTTGTCAAACATGCTGACATGTTGGCACCTTTTCAGCAGCTACTGGATGCAGCATCTGATCCATCGAAAATCTCCGGATCTGCTCAGCATTTAGCCGAATTTTACGACCTTCAGAGCACAGGAATTCTTGGAGAAGCAATTCTTTGGTTTTCGGTACTCACGGAGAAAAAACCACGGAATGCTGCTGAAGCCCTAAATGTATGCAACGTTGATTTGCTTCCAACCATACATACACTGCTAACAATAATGGCGACACTCCCTGTTACGACTTGCTGTGCTGAAAGATCATTTTCGTCTTTGAAGAATTTGAAGACATATTTGAGAAATAGTACAGGAGAAGAACGGTTGAACGGTATCGCGCTTATGTATATCCACGAAAATGTTGCTGTCACCGAAGAGGAAGTTTTGGAAGAACTGTCGAACAAACCAAGAAGGTTGAAAATTTGAATCGTTGTCTTAAGCTTAAAAATTATATCGTTGTATGTTTGAAATATTAAATAAACTTGAATTATAAAACTCAAATTTTGATGCCACTATTTTTCCAAAACATGTTACCTTCAAGCTCACAACCCCCCCCCCCCCCCCACCCAAACAAAACAAATTTCTGCCTCCACTTTTTTTAAAAAAATTAGAGGGGGGGGGGGGGCTTTGTTGTTCTTAAATTTAACCAATTCTTTTGCCCCAAATTGCCAAAAAATTAAAAACCCCAAAAAATTTCCCCCCAATTTCGACTCCGCATTTTTTGCATGGAACTGCCGTGAATCTTTTATCATGACCGTTTGTCGGTTCTTTTAACCTTCTTTAGGTGTCGGGGTCAATATGACCCGAAATGGATTTAAAAAATGCAATAACTTTCTAGAACTTTGACTTTTCCTAAAACATAGGAAATTACGTTTCTGCATCGAACCTATGCTTTTTTGACATTTCTGAAGGGCTGCTAAAAAAAGTTACGAATAAGGTGTTTCGGGTCATATTGGCCCGGATTTCAAACTCACATTGTGGAAACTATATAGGCCAAATTTTTAAGTCTTTGCAGTCAAAATGCTTATTAGAGTCCCAATTTTTAGTTTCTGGTGCGTACTGCCCGTGTTGACCCGATTGGCCACTAGAATTCTGTGCCGGAAGAGGGCATTTTTTGACACAATCCGTGGGGCGGTGACAGATACAGATTTCGACGGCTCAAACTTCAGGATTCTTCATGAATAGTCTACTTCTAGCCTTGAAATGGACCAATGACCATATTGACCATTCCGGGACAATTCGGATGCCCCGGGGCTACCGTTTAGGAGGGGGCAGATACTAATTTTCGCCGAAGCATGCCTTTCGACGGCTCAAACTTTATGATTTCTAATAAGTAGTCTACTTCTAGCCGAGAAATGGACCAATGACCATATTGGTCATTCCGAGACAATCCAAATACTACGGGGGAACCGTTCAGGAGGAGACAAATGCGGATATTCACCGAAACATGCCTTTCGACGGCTTAAACTTCATGATTTTTTTAATAGGAAGTCTACTTCTAGCCTATAAATAGCCCAATGACTATATTGACCATTTTGGGACCATCCGGATGCCCCGGGGCTACCGTTTAGGAGGGGACAAACATAGATTTTCGCCGTAACATACCTTTCGACGGCTCAATCTTCATGATGTTTGTTGAGTAGTTTACTTCTAGCCTTGAAATGGACCCATGACTATATTGGCTATATAGGGTTACGGCAAGGTGATGGATTGTCGTGTTTGTTGCTTAACATTGCACTGGAGGGTGTGATTCGAAGAGCTGGGATAGACGCGAGTGGCACGATCTTCAGGAATTCTGTCCAACTATTTGGCTTCGCTGACGACGTTGATATCGTAGCACGTAACTTTGAGACGATGGCGGAAATGTACATCAGACTTAAGGCTGAAGCTGGTAGGATTGAGATTGTGATAAATGCGTTGAAAACAAAATACATGAAGGGAAGAGGCTCACGAGAAGACAATGTTAGCCTCCTAGCACGAGTTCAGATCGACGGTGATGAAATCGAGGTAGTAGACGAATTCGTGTATCTGGGCTCATTGGTGATCGCCGATAATGACACCAGCAGAGAAATACAATGGCTCGTAATCTTGCCTACTTTGGACTCCGAAGGACGCTAAGATCGAACAAAGTTCGCCGAACCACAAAGTTGACCATCTACAAGACATTAATTAGACCGGTAGTTCTCTACGGCCACGAAACATGGACATTGCTAGTGGAGGACCAACGCGCCCTTGGAGTCTTTGAACGGAAGGTGCTGCGTACGATCTACGGTGGAGTGCAGATGGAAGACGGAACGTGGAGGAGGCGAATGAACCACGAATTGCACCAGTTGCTGGGAGAACCTCCCATCGTACACATCGCAAAAATCGGTCGACTACGATGGGCAGGGCATGTCGTAAGAATGTCGGACGACAGCCCTGTGAAAATGGTTCTCGAAAACGAACCGACAGGTACAAGAAGAAGAGGCGCGCAATGAGCAAGGTGGATTGATCAAGTAGAAGGCGACCTGCGGACCCTCCGCAGACAGCGAGGCTGGCGAGGTACAGCCATGGACCGATTACAATGGAAACAACTTCTGTGTACAGCAGAGGCCACGCCGGCCTTAATCTGATTGGTAAGGTAAGGTAAGACTATATTATGATTTTGGTAGAGTAGTCTACTTCTAGCCTTGAAATTGATCAACGACCATATTGGCCATTCTGAGACAACGCGGATGCCCTGGAAGAACATATACAGAGGGGACAAATACAGATTTTTGCAGAAATATAACTTTCGACGGCTCAAACGCCATGATTTTTCATGAGTAGTATACGTTCAGCCTTAAAATGGACCAACGACCATATTCGCCATTCTGGGACAATCCAAATGACCCGGGGGAACTTTTTATGCCTTTCAACGGCTCAAACTTCATGGCTTTTGGTAAACAATCTACTTCTAGTAATTAAATGGTCGAATGACTATAATGACCATTCCTGGACCACGCAGATACTCAGAGGGAACCCTTCAAGATGGCGACAATTGCGGTTTTTCATCGAAACATGCCGATGCTACTAAATTTCCACCAATTGGTAAAAAAATTTAAACAAATTCAGTTGAATACATCCATGGAGCCGGCAAAGTAAATACGCTTTTACTTTCTCAACTGTCTGGATAACAACCGGGGTGGACCGCCCCCCTCGCCTGACCACGCTATGCCACTGTTCATAAATGAGTAAAAATGATAAACTAAAAGCTATGACATTGCTATGAACTATTGGAGCTATTGGAGCTATTGGATTCCATTACCGTGCTGTTTACCGAATTTGCCAGATTTCGGTAATTTCGATAACCAGGTCGGTAATCGAGTTCGTGAGCTTCCAGAATTAGCAAAACTGATCCAATTGACAGGGCTTTCTTTATTTACTATTTTTACTCATTTCTAAGCACGTTGAGACGTTTTAGAATATTTCAATGTGGTTTGAGAACAACAATAGAAAATCAATCAAATTTACTAGTTATCAGCCCTAGGTGCCACAAGGTTCTCATCTTGGCCCATTACTGTTTATTATACTGATGATTTTTAATCATCTGATTGCACTCATAAAGGGTGTGGGACCAATTCTCGTCAGCAATCGCTGACAGACCTAAATTCTGGTCATGAATAGTTTCACATAGACACTAGTCATATAAAAAAAATCAAATCATTCGATTTCAAAACGGTTGAGCAATAGCGATTGGCGACAGGAACTAGCCCACTGCCCCGTTTCCTATGCTGACGACGTGAAACATGAAGTTGAAGCCAAGGCTTCACGTTTTCACAGCATATTTACATTTTTGCGCTCACTCCTCAAATATAGCCACTACAACGGTTCAAAGAAAAGTTGGCACCTTCAGTCTCACTTTACCTTACAATTTTTTACTACGATTTTTTTGCCAAAAGAACTATGGTACTTCCTATTTTCTACTATTTGGATCAGGTTCATCAGTTTAGCAAATACAATTAACGTTTTAATTATGGTCCATTTTCCGAAGATCGAAATGTTCAGAACAAAAGATGATCTTTCCAATTATTTTTAAGGTCATAGGATCAATTTAAAAAATCGAAAACCGACATCAAAAGAATCGATCTCATAAAGGTCAATCCAAGATCACTTAATCCTAGTTCATATGTACAAAAAGGCTACTGTCATTGGTCCATTTCAAGGCTAAAAGTAGACTACTTATAAAAAATCATGAAGTTCGAGCCGTCAAAAGGCATGTTTCGATGAAAATCCGCTTTTGTTTCCTCCTAAAGGGTTTTTCCGGGGTATCCAGGTTGTCTCGTAATTTCCAATATGGTCTTTGTCCATTTCAAGGCTAGAAGTAGACTATTGATGAAAAATCATGAAGTTCTAGCCGTCGAAAGGCATGTTTCGGTGGCAGTCCGTATTTGGCCCCTCCTTAATGGTTCCTCCCGGGCATCCGGATTATCCCAGAATGACCAATATGGTCATTGTTCCATTTCAAGACTAGAAGTAGACTATTCATGAAAAATCATGAAGTTTGAGCCGTCGAAAAGAATGTTCCGATGACAATTTGTAGCTGGCGTCGCCTCGAGGATCGTGGCAAAACATGGCCTCTTCCGGGACAGAATCCTTGTGGCCAATTGGGTTGAAAAGGTCAGTAACTGCAGAAACTGAAAATTGAGACTCTTATACGCATTTTGACTGCAAAAACTTTAAATTTAAGGTCTGTATCCACATTAATTCGGACACCTTCAAATCATTGTAACTTTTGCACGTAGGAATGAAAAATTTCACTGTGGTATAGCTGAGAGTCTATGATGAAAAAGACTATGGTTGATGGTTACATTTCATGTTTAGTATTCAAGATGGCGACGAAAGAAAAACAAGTGAGCGAGCGAATGTTGTACGGGTGTACGGCAAATCCTGACTTGTCAATACGGGACCTTGCAAAAACATTGGATTTGCCTAAAATCCACTGTTCACGATGTGCTCAAAAAAATTATAATTAGTCATATAAATTCTCCACAATTTGAATTTGAAATCCGGGTCAATATGACCCGAAACACCTTATTCGTCACAAAATGTTAACACCCAAGGAAGGTTGAAAGAGGATTAGTAAAACGATGGTTATTGGAAAACTAGTAAAATTGAAACTAAAACTTTACTTGATCACTTTTTAAAAATTGACACTGAAAAAGGCAGACGAAACAGGCATATCTGTCAAAGGATAAGCTTTCTATAGTGGAATTTAAAGGAATTAGCTCGCGTTTACTAGTGATTGTTTGAGTTTTTTATTTTTTTAAAAGATTTTTAAAAGTGATCAAGTGAAATGTTTATTGGTATTGAGTGTTAATTGCATAACTGTCGCAAATGCCTCGTCAATTTATTGATTATGTCAGCAGTGATAAAAAATTATGAAAAATCCTACATTTTTTAGCTTTTTATTCAACTATTTCAAAAACCAACCGGAATAATCTTGTGTTTCAGTTTCTTTTTAACTATTTTGGAGTTATATGTATGGATTATATTTCTCCAGGCTACAGTTTTTGACATCTTTGGTAAATAAATACTCAGAAAACTGGAATTTCTATAATTTTCTATCCACTTATGCAATTTTTTTAGCAAGTTCATTTATTTGTGCAGGCTCAACCGAATCAACTTTACAGAGCCATGTTTTAATTTTTTAGATACATCAGTTATCTTAGAACGAAAGTTAATCGGGTAACACTTGTCATATATCGTGGGCAATTGCTTACAAAAAACATTTTACTGTCGGGAGCATTGCCAGAACAATCAGAGATCAGAAAATCCAAGGTACTTGCAGACACCTTCCACAATATCATCAATTGAGAACAGTCCAGATGGGGCTTCTGTTCTTGAAATCGAAGAAACAGGGGTTTGGGATATCCCCAGGAGGGATGGGAAATCCTGTGTGTAGTTGGTACTATGCAAACCAGGAGGATTCGGATTTTCCTTTTTTCCACCACTCCTTGAATTAGGCAAGCTGATTTGGGGCTTCTGCTCAGCTACTTTCCAGGAAATGCCTTTTCGCTTTCGTGAAGCACCTTCCATAAAACAGAAAGATGTTGCCCAGCGACCGTTCAAATTTCCACCCGCATTGTTTGTACGCCGGGCACGACGAGGCAGCATGAGAAGTTCCCTTGAAGAAAGCGCATTTTAGTGCAATGTCTGCACAGGCACCAGCTTCATGCTGCTTCCCATGTCCCATCTGCTTGCAGTTTTGGCAGATCATGACCCAAGGTTTAAATAACCGCTCCGGTAGCCGAAGTTTTTCCAGCTCGATGTAGTGAAGAAGGGCAGAACCAGAAAAGGTCACCTGAAACGAGTCTGTGGGGGTATCTTTTTTTACCCTCGTTGTGTGATACCTTACCTAATGTTTGCACTTCTAGCATCTGTACCGGCGGGAAGGAGATGGTTTCTGAGTCGGCCAACCGTCTGCTTATTCAAGATATCAGGACTCAGACTCGCTTCGGAGACTACTCCTTCAATCTCCACATAAATAGCTGGGATCTACACTCTATATTCCAGTGTAGAATGCACGGAGACAGCAAACTCACTGGCGTGCTTCAGGTAAGAGACGACAACACAAAGTTTATTGAATCTTACTTTTGGGATCTGTGTCACGGCTGAGAATCGCCCCATGAGTAGAAATTAGATATACATTCAGAGGTTTAATTTTGGACTGACAATAGACAACCCATGGACCAGCCAAGTCAACAGGATATGTCGCGATCGGAAATTTGTGTGTGCCTTTCCATCATTAAGTTCGAAAGGTAGTTCACCTACCGACGGAACGTCCATGTCGAAGTACAATCTTCTGCACGCACTGTTTACCTTGCTCGTGAGAGCGTTCAACGCTGTCCTACTAAGGCATATTCAAATGACACACAGACACAATACACACAACTAAAGCTAAACAAAAGATAAAGAGAGAGCTGCTGCTGCTGCTGCTGACGCAACGTATGCGTGGACGTCGCACTTCTAGGCGAGGAGCGGTGCGCTGCGTGAGTTCACGTGTGAATTTGATTGACTTCGTTTGCAGCCACTCAGCCTGGATGACCTATGGAGATGTAGTAGTGGATGTTAACATTCGGATATGCTCATCTCCATGACCGAATGCCGGTATTTGCCCTTCACATCACTCTTAAGGTTTTGGGCAATAGTGAAGCCAATTTTTTTTTTTTTTTTGATACTTTTACCCAATGTCTCTTCAAAGCCAGCTCGTTCTCTAAAATTTTAGGTGTTTTACGAAGTTTGGCCTTCATGATGACCCAAAACTTCTCAATCACGCGAAGTTTCGGCGGGTTATACAGTAGAACACCGGCCGTGCGTACCGCGAGAATGCCAAATCCGGCCAAAATATCGTCTCGGTAGATTTGTCCATTCATGGATCCCATCGTGATGTATGGCTGGCTCATCTTTTCACACCCACAGATGGCCTGCCAAACCAAGAACTTTTTGGTGAATTTGTCCATTTTCTTCTTCCTTATCTGTTCAGGAACGGCCAGCCGGTATGTGGCAACGTATAACTCCTGCCCCGTGTCCTTTTTTTTTTTTTTTTTTCGATAGGCCAGATGAGAACCACCTCCGCCTTCTTCGCCACATCGCGGATCGAAGGGTTGGGTCGACGCTTGAACAGATTCAATACCTTCGTTGCCTTCACCGGATCAGCTGTCTTCGGGTTTCTGCCGCTCCCTGACCACCACTGGGTCGTCTGAATCTCCTTGAATTACTTCACCACCCGAGACACCAGCGAATGCTGGAATTCCAGGAATTTTCCGATCCATCTGTGGGATGCAGTCAGATTTTCCACTACGGTGCACATATCTTTTTGACGGATCTGCTCTTGTTCCGATGCCATCTCGATAACCTATGGACAGATTCCGATGAATTTAAATTCATCGTTAACATTATACTCTCAGCTAGTTTCAGTCAAAATTTTATCAATACTTACCCATACACTAAAAAGTTACAAGCTAGACGTTGTTTCTATTTTTTTTCGAATACAGCCTATAATTGGTATTTAAGAATCAATGGTTGCCGTTTTTGTATTGGTAAATCTATTTCCACATTTGGGTAACGAAAATGGTATAAGACATAAGTTCAAAGTTTACCACTACACTAGTATCCGCAAACGAAATATGCGTTCTCTTAGGAAGTATTGAAACATGTTGAATATTTTTTTTTATAATTCAATGGGTGGAATTATATTTTCATTGCTTTTGTACGAATGTCTTTCGTTTTCATATATGAAATGTGGCTTTTGTTTCCCATTGCGATTTATTCAACATTAACAAGTTAAGGCAACGACGTTCAATTCATGGTTTATTATTTATTAGTTTATTGGTGATTGAAAAGGATCAATGGTAATGGCTTAATGTGCAGCAATGATGTAAAACAAAACGACAAATGATTATGTAATGATAAAGGGCCTCCAGAAGAGAGAAAAAAGGGTCATCCATAAATTAAGAACGATGCACTGATTACGTAAAGAGCCACCCATATACCACATGGAAAAGTTTAAATTTCTATTATTCCGAACAAACAATTTCCGTGGAATACCATTTTAAAACTAATAACTAATTAGTTATAACCCTCCCAAGACACTAGAATGGGTCAACCTGCTTGAACTTACTTGTTTTATTTAATGTTGTAGAATATAAGTACAATTCATTATAGGCAATTATTATTCAAAAAGCAGCAGACCATAAACAAAATGCGTAGAACAAAATTCTGACTGAAAAAGAAAGACCTCAGGATACGTTTTTTCATTCAGAATTATTCTAAATGGCGTGGAGGCAGAACAACTAGGTCTCACATACGAGGTAACAATTGGCGCTTCGTGCACTGAAAATAAAATTTAGATTATACTACGAATTTGTTCGTTAAAATCTGCAACGAAATTGTACCTTTGATGAAGAACTCGCATGTGCTGTCAAAAGACTGAAGCAGTTGTACAGGGTGGCAACATTAAAGTGATACACTCGTTTGTGATCCCCTCCGTACAATTTACACCATTATCGGTGAACCCCTTGTGTACGTTTTGAAAAAGTGATTTGTTGTCAGGTCATTCGTAAACAACAAACTGGATTTGTGTTATTTATTTTGCGAAAACAAAAATGGCTTCATGTAGAGAACAAAATTGCTTCTTGCATCTTGATGGATTTACAAACATGGGAATCAATCGGAAGCGGTCGCATTTTAAGTTGAGCAGACTATTTACGTACAGGACCATAAAACATTTCAAGGATACTAGCACTGTTGTTCCTAAGACGAAACCCGGTAAGAAACGCAGTGTACGAACTCCCTCAGCGGTCAAAGCAGTGAAGGAGCGAGTTTGCAGGAATTCTGCTGGGTCGGCGAGAAAATTAAAAAAAAATGAGCCACACATCCATGCAAAGTATATTAAAATAAGACCTTGGGCTTTTCAAAAACAGAGGATTCACGGATTGACACACAAGAATATTGCCAGACGCACGGTGGTCATACCATATTTTTTTCGGATGAAAAATTGTTCACTTTGGAAGTGTCTCTAAAGCTGACAAACGATGGGTTGAGCTATACCAAAGTGCTTCTGAGGTTATGGTTTGGGGTGCCATATGGTTAAAAGGCAAATAACCCCTGTTGTTCCTGGGCAGGGGCGTGAAAATAATTAAAGAGCATTATTAACAATACTGTTTCAATCACCATCTACTTCCCTGTGCTAAGAAACTTTTTGGAGAGGAACGTTTTGGTTCCCAACAGGATTCAGTTCCAGCACAAGAACTTGGCCTCTCGCAGACTTCAACTGCAAATTCTGCACCCATACAAGATGCAATTGACCCAGGAGCTCAAGCTTATTGATCATAGACAGCACCGTGTGTTGGTTGATTGGGTTTAGGAGCAATTGGACCAGTATTTTGTCCGAAAAACCTTCTTCAGTGATTAGCCCCATTTTTGAATGAACTGGATGACAAGCAGAATTGTCGCATTTGGGACAAGACCAATCCATACGAGGTCCACAAAGTGACAATGCATCCCCAGAAAGTCACTGTTTTATGAGAATTTTGGACAGAAGGCATCATCGGTCCGTACTTCTTCGAAAACGGCGCCGGCGAAGCCATCGCCGTCAATGGAGAGCGCTTCAGATCGATGACTACCGACTTCATCTGGCCTAAACTGGACGATATGGATGTGATCGATGCGTAGTTCCAACATGACAGTGCAACGTGCCACACAAGCACGAAACAATCAATATTCTGCATGAGCGATTTCCGGGCATGGTTATTTCGCGTGGAGGCGATGTCAACTGGCCACCAAGATCGTGTGATTGAACTCCGCTATGCTTTTTCTTGTGGGATTTGGTTAGGTCGCAGGTCTAAGGACTGTTTCGAAAATAAGTTATCCGCGTATTTTTCTTTCAAATCATTCAAGAAATGATATTTTATAATACAAATGGATGATTCTTTATTGTACAGGATTGAACTTGAACATTGTAAAAACCGTATGAAATTAATATTATTCTTTCACAAATTTGCGAATTTTTGGTCGACCACTTTTCATCAAGTTCCGGACAAGTGTTTCATCATATTTTGGACGCCTTAGCCCAAATTTTGTTGAGCTCCTGCATATTCTCAGATGATTTACCAGTCTTTTTTACCCTTTCTACAATCGCCTAATAGCGTTTGATGGGCTGATTTTGGCGGATTGATGTCTTCCTCAACGAAATCTATATCCGTGAGCCAATTGAGAGTTATTTTGGCATAATTTTCCGACGCTAAATCCGACCAAAACAATGTATAGTATACTTCTGATATAAAGGCATCAATATCTTCTGCAGACATTCAGACCGATAGATTTGAGTGTTCTGGTAGTGTAAAAAATGGCAGACGCAAGAACATATTGCTTGTCACACCAGCACTTTTCAACCAAACTTCTCCACTTGAATCCACCTGTCTGCATCATTTATATCCTCCCCTTAGACGGCAGTGTAATATTGTGGACCTCGAAGGGTGTTTCAGTCCTATTTGACATAGGTCTTGTCGTCCATCAAAATACATGCATTCGGTCGCTGCAAAACTCGCGAATACAATTTCTGGGCCGTTGTTGCTACGCGTTGCTTCTTTCTGCACTTTATTTAGCGATTATCTGCTTCTATTAGGTCTTCAGGTTGTTCCGTTTCTTGATACATTGAGGAATTCCGACGCTGGTTCCCGCTCTATTGGTCAAATCACGTATCGACATTGATTTGTTCTTCCGAATTTTTTTTTGTATGATGTATGATGTATGATATGTACTACCACCCATTGTAGCACGGAAACTAAGTCCGACAGCAATGGGCTCTCCTCACTGTTAGACTTGATCAAGCTTTAATAACCACTGATTATCCTAATCATGCCGTTGTATGAAGGGCCAAAAAGGGGTTGGGTGGATCGATATGCAACATCACTTATACGTATCCACAGGGATATAAAGAATCTCCTTCCAACAACAAAACTGAACAATTAGTCAAAAGAGCAAGCTATCTAACATGAGGATGCCCCAATGGGCGGGGAGAAGAGCCCGCCCTCTATTCACAAACTGTTAGCAATGGGGAGTTGGCATTCCCACTCTCCCCATCCAGAGTGCTTCAATCGGGTGCCCTGATGGTCCCTCCCATTCCCATGAAATATTTATATAATGGTGAATATATTTATGTGAATGAAAAATACTACAGGCATTCGTATCTATAATATATGATCTTCATTGAATCATTCGGTTGATACTGAAATGCAAATGCGCTTAAGCACGTTTTCGTTCGTTTTCAGCGATAGCAGCATTTCACCAAAATTTTGATTTGAAGTATCCTGAAAAAGTTTATTAAATCTATTGAAATTTTACAAAACTAACATTTATACATTTTAATTTACTGTTGCCATGGTAACTATTTGCTACTTGAAGCTGATTTTATAATAGCAATCCGCTTTTATTTTTGCTGACCTAATAGTTATTGCTACCGAGTTAGGAATGGTAAGATTTAAGTGGAAGGGAGTTATAGATAAATGGGCAAAAAACAATAAGTAATGTTTTAATCATCTTTGAAGTAAAATCAATAAAACAATATTACCAAGTATAATGATATTGTGAGTTGAAATGTAAAATCAAACACTAGCCAAATGGCACACAGCGCTGGGTGAATCAGATCAGCTCAGAATTGGTAAAAGGTCCATTTGTAAACCGGAAATGGAAAATACATTCAGCAATAAGTGCAAAAACCTATCACAGATTCCGTAATTTTCAAAAGCCTACCACAGCTGTAATTTTCTGCGTTATCTACTGGACATACAAGGAATGCTAGAGAAATACTACATAATGTACATATAATAATTAAATGCCGCTATTTGCCTCTTCCGCTGCGATGTTAGATGATTGAAACTCTAAAATAGCGGAAATTCCAACGTGATATAATGAAATAAAGTCGATCACCTGGCATCCCAGCAAAATAGCAAAGAAAATTTAGGCAAATAAATTTCATACGAGTATGATTACTGCCCAAAAACGGTAACTCAATAAATCCAAAGCAAAAAAATTAAAAATGAATGACAGGAAATTCTCCGATAACTCTTTTTTCCTACTGGTCCCATAAATGATTCTTTATGTCTGTAAAACAGAAAAGGTAGGCTCATAAACAATGTTAGTTTTTGAAATAACTAATTTGGACGACGAATATATATATTTTTTTTTTGTAGAATTTGTCGTATATTATCCTCTCTCAAAATATGTAAAAACCATCCTATCTTTTCAAATACACAACGTGAGTTAGGTGGGTCAAAACTTACAACGATGCAAATGCGAAGCTGAAAATAGCATTGAATAATATTGTGAAGGGATATTATAATATAAAATGATAACAACAATTATATTTGTAATGTCTGCATGTCTACTGATCCTGCTGCAATTGTAGTAGGACTTGCATTATCATAGCCACGGGGGAAGAAAACAATTCAAAATTATTATACAACACTTGGGAATTCTATGGATGATCTGAAATTATATACCGTATAAAGAATACTTCCATTTTTCGTGGTGGGGTAAGATTTCAGCATGCTACTTTACCGGGGTCACGCTGCCTAACTTGCCTTGGTTCGGTTGCCACCTAATGTATAGTTGACGCGATACAGCAACTCTTACTCAACCGCTGGATGCCAGGACAGACCCTGTTTGAGCCGCACCTCCTTGGTTGACAGACGCTCAGCACGCACCTCCTCAATCTAGCTGAAGTCAGAAGGACAACAGTGCCCAGGCTGCACTACCAGCTAAGTACGCAACCCTTAGCTGGCGGTCTTTGTCATCTCTTGACCCGTGGAAGCATGAGGTAGGAACTTGTGAGGACCATAGCTATGTTGCGTGGACGCACGCTCCATCCCAGGTGTCTACTCACCATTTTGCAGCCCACCAAAGTTGAATAACCTCATAAGCAAAAACTCTACTCCTAAAAAATGAAAATGAAACAAAGTGGCATAAAGAGGATTTTAAAAATCTTACAATCTGTTGATAAATCGAGCATCAAAAACTGTACTGCAGTTGGCGTTCTCGCTCCAAGACCATGAGCTAAAGCTATGTCCATTTGAAATCCTGAATAATAAAATCATCTGTATCTCGGTAACGGATAGACGTACAAATAAGTTTAATGCATCAAAAAAAAGGTTATTCACTGTACTTTAAGGAAAAAATATCAATACAAATCATTTCTTTTCATTTGTAATGAAAATTCGCACTTTCATCTTTATTCCTCCCATCAAACGCTGAACACCTCCGGAGTCAACTTCCTTGGCACATTTGTTCCACATTTTAGTCATCTGAGTCGCGTCCCGAGCCGTTTTTCCACTTTTCTTAAGCTGCCGCTTCATTATTGCCCAAAATCTCTCGATGGGCCGGAACTGCGGGCAGTTGGGTGGATTTATGTTTTTATCGATGAAATCTACGTTATTATCGCGGTACCACTGGATGACTTCCCAGCTGTAGTGGCAACTCGACAAATCCGGCCAAAACTTCACGGGGCCTTTATGGGCTTTAATGAAAGGTAGTACGCGGTTTTTGAGGCATTCTTCCTTGTACAGCTTCGAGTCCATCGTCTTATTCGTCACAAACACTTTGGTCTTTGCTCCGCAGCAAATCATCAGTTTTTTTTTTGGCAAATTTGTCCATAAAAGCAAACTTAAACTTCGCAGGAACATCTCCTCGTGCCGTCGCCATGTAGAATTTTTGGCCAGGAAGCTGTCCTAAATCTATTTTGACGTAGGTTTCATCGTCGATGAACAGGCATCCTTGGTACTTCGTCAAAACCTGCTGGTACAATTTCCGAGCTCGAGTTTTGGTGACGAAACTTTGCCTAAACGTTCTGTTTGGTTGCTTGCTGGCTGGATAAGAACGATATCCTGCTCGCAAACGAATTTTTCGAACGGTACTGCAAGCAGCAGCCTATTTTTGTGCGATTTCATTATCTGATAGTCCAGGGTTTGCTCTGACGGTTCTCAACACCTTCTAGTTCAGGTTGCAGTCATATGTTCCACTACGACGCTTACCTTGAGGCACTCGATCCACGCTCTTTCGCTTTCTGAAACTTTTGAGCACATCATACACGGTTGATTTGGCAATTTTCAACGTTTTTGCGTTTTTTTTCTCTCCTCTCGGCTTCCATCTGGAATAACTTTTGACTCACTGCACGAAACAACGTGATACTACAGAAAGTGGGCGCCTAGGTAAATAAACCGCTGCAACACAATAAGTGATTCCGGATTCTAACTGGACAGAACTTTAGCCTTTTCAGAGTAATGCCCTCGGACTGGAAACATGAAACTTCTGCCTTCTGCCACACATTTGCTTGCTTTATTGTTGGTATTTCGTCTCCAACGATCACACACAGCCTGGAGCTAAAATTGACAACCTTTATTTATAGCGAAAATCATTGAAATTTTCCAACAAACATCATGAAATCACCGCGGAATGAATCAAACTTTACGGTAGCACAGCCTGCTCCGCTTTTGTCGCCGTGTTATTCGGAGAAGAGAAAGTCAATGGAGAAAATCGATCAACGAAGATAGGTGTTTTTACAATATTACGTGAGATACCAGATCGTCAAATTCAATGACTTGCTGGAGTCAAGTGAAATGTATCAGCTCTGACAACAGTCGACTAACTCTGTGTTGGTGTATTCTTAACCACGCCTACTTGTTTTGTGAGTAAACACTTCATATACAGGCAATGAGGTGTATACAGGTGGCGAAGAGCAAGGTGTTAGTCGGTGTTCGTAACGAAAAATGTGTAAACAATCGATTATTTGGGGTAGTGACGCAAAAACTCCAAAAAAAGGGAATAATAACAAAGCAAATTTAGCATCCTTTTCGAGCACAAAAAGGCATTTTTCAGCCGAAACCTTTCAAAAACTATACCAAATACTGAAAATAAACATTCCACCTGGTGATTTGCTGCTGTTGTGAATTATTGTTTTTGGAGATCTACGTCACGCATGTTTACAAAAAACAGGCTGTGCATCATCTCACGAACACAATGACATAATTTTGCATTTCACTAATACAACCTAACCACTTCTTCTCCACCTGTATAGACCTCATTGATATACAGGCACGTCTTTAACTACATGGTGGGAAGCACCAATGCACAGTGGTCCAGAAAGCGAATTTAGCTGGAAAGATACCTTTTCAGCCTTAGTCTGAAGTTTTGGAGCAAAATTGTTCCCAACAAAGTTGTTTCTAATAATAAGGCCCTTCTTTTGGTGTGTATGAAAACTAGGGTGGTCCTTGTTTTCAGATAAATCGAAGATATAACTTTTTTATTTGCAGAAATAAAGGCATATATTATTGAGAAAAATTGTAGATGAAAAAATTTAAAGCAACTTTGGTTGAACAAATTTTCTGTAGCTTTTGAAATGACCGAATTAGAGCAATTTCTCTACGTAGCTTAGGGTGTCCCTATAAAAATCAATTATTTGTTCTAACTTTTTTATTTCAAATTTTTCAGCTGTCTTCCCATTGATTCTAGAAAAATAAAAGACACAATTTTGGATGTACTGAAATCGTCGCTATCGTATCACAAACAAAGGTTAAAATGGTTTATGTAAAAAATAGGCATTTTTAAAATGTTGATCTCTCTTGTTGGGGCAGACAGTATCTCCATTTTTCAAATATAATATGCAATAATATAAATCCTTCCAAATTCAGTTGAGAAATTTTTTTTTGTCTGCCCCAACAAGAGAGATCATCATTTAAAAAATGCCTTTTTTTTTACAAACACCATTATAACTTTTGTTTGAGATACGATAGCGACGATTTCAGCACATCAAAAATTGTATCTTTTATTTTTCTAGAATCAATGGGAAGACAGCTGAAAAATTTGAAATAAAAAAGTTAGAGCAAATAATTGATTTTTATAGGGACACCCTAAGCTACGTAGAGAAATTGCTCTAATTCGGTCATTTCAAAAGCTACAGAAAATTTGTTCAACCAAAGTTGCTTTAAATTTTTTCATCTACAACTTTTCTCAATAATATATGCCTTTATTTCTGCAAATAAAAAAGTTAGATCTTCGATTTATCTGAAAACAAGGACCACCCTAGTTTTCATTCACACCCAAAGAAGGGCCTTATTATTAGAAACAACTTTGTAGGACACAATTTTGCTCCAAAACTTCAAACATAAGCTGAAAAGGTACCTTCCCAGATAAATTCGAATTCTGGGCCACTGTGCAAGGATCTACTCCATTTACTAGGCTGTCTTACATCCAGTTTAGATAATAATAAGTTTATCATAAACACTCACCAACCACATTCCCAAAATTAGCTCAATGGGACACAGAAAAGCCAACGAATCAAGCTTGGGCTGAGTGATCCGTCAACAAGATTAACACTTTAACTTTCGCATTATTCCTAGTTCGATCCCGAAGTTAAACTACCACTTGTTCTATATTAATCCTCAACCCGTAAAATTCCGATAATGTAGCTCCATCTATGCCAAGCAAATCAATTTATCCTACTTTAAGAAAACCCCCACATCCACACAATTCAATTTATGTTCGAACAAATCTGTTCAATTCAATTTCACTAAATCAAGCCCTATCTATCTCTCCATCCACAACACAAACTTCATCGTTCCAGAGCGTCTTCAATCTGCTCGAACCAAGTTGTTGCACATGCATCACCTGTTTGATGTACAAGAACGGAGCTACATTTCACGCTACACGTCTCCGTCGAACTCAGCCGAAGGAGGGCACCAATCAAATGGGAAAAAAGAAGCCCCAATTCTAAAGTGGGGGAACTTGCGGAAGAAGCGTCTGTCGGTCGGTCTATAGTCTAGAAGATAAATGAAAACCATATCGTATTGAGCGAGTGAAAAAGAAAACGGAGGGTTTGCTCCTTCGCTCGAACCATCCGGGCTCGTATAAGTGCAAGGAAAAGTTTTTCAATCTAAAATAGAGTGAAGAAGTGCTTCGGGCCAAAAGAGCATGCGAGCCATCACAAACCAACCTGCGCTGGAATTTCTTTTCGCCCCGCGTTCACTTACTTCGGTTTTAAGTGGTGAATAAATCAAGGAAGTGGGTGGAACAAGATGGCGTATAACTTTATGGAACTGAAATACGACGACGGTTCGGTGGCAGCAGGGAAGTTTTGTATTGAGGATAGGAAGATTTGTTTGGCCAAGAATTGACCAGAGGAACCCATTTAATTTCAAGCGAAGTAATTTGACTGCATTGGTACGTTTTCGAAGAAACCTCCAAATAGTTAATCTAAAGATGATTGCTGGAAGCAAAGGGAAGTGGTTCAATCCAACCGAATCAGGTTCGGATTCTCAAGATTGTGGTTTCCGAAAGTGGTTCTTTTAAAAGGAAGTCGACATGATTGTGATTAGG